>JAQIXU010002558.1:0-11606 GCA_034701245.1 Strigamia transsilvanica
CAATCCAGAAAAAACTATTCTTAGTTATCAATTCAAGTATAAATCTAAATTTAATTGATTTGTTCATCCTATTAAACCATTCCCAGTTGAACACCTCAAATACAAGATCGATTCACATCTATACTGGAATTGGTAGTTTTGCTTATAAAACACAACTAACCACCTAAAATGATTATTTTGCTTAGTTTTTCTGAAGAGGACGAAATTTACGAGTTTATCACGTGGTAATGTAACCAAACGAACGAGAATTTACTCCTTTGACTAATTCAATTCCTTCGATTTGCGCAGATCGTAAACTCGCTGCGCCGATTCGCCGTGCCAAGCCTCGCGGATGCTTAGAAATTTATATATATTATAATAAATACACACCCGTACCTCGCTGTACGGCCGAGATACGTTCTTGGAAAGCCGGCTGAATAGTGAAATGCCGTATAACGAATCACTTAGCGGTTCGGCCATTACAGCAGACGTATTTGAAACAATTCGAGAAAATTTGAAACAATTTGAGAAAGTTTGAAAAAATTTGAAACAATTTGAGAAAGTTTGAAAAAATTTGAAACAATTTGAGAAAGTTTGAAAAAATTTGAAAAAATTTGAGAAAATTTGAAACAAAATTTGAAAAAATTCGAGAAAATTCGAGAAAACATCCAAAAATTCGAGAAAAGTTTCTCCTAATGGAATCTCGTTTAGCCGAGACCGAGATTCCGAGACAAGTGAGATCTGAAGTATAAAACTCAAGTCTTTGATATAAGCTGTGGGCAGGTGTGATTTCTGGAATACAGATGAGGCATCTGGTGATGAAAACAAGAACTATCACTATAATACTGACACCCATCTAGTGACCTGCCCAGAACCTATATAAAAGATTGTACCCCGTAAATCAAAACTTAGCCGTACTTCCATAGCGAAACACCGTATAGCGAGGTACGGGTGTACAAAGAAATTTATCTCGCCAAACAAATACAAAAGTGTAAAATTAACAGAAAACTGTTTGTAATTTTAACATTTTTCATCGTTTTTTGTACTAAAATCGATTTTGTTTTCCAATTTTCTATTGCTTTTTCCTTCGCTTAATTCGATGAGTTTTGGTCTCGAGGGAGCGCGATGAACATGTCACCGATGTGACAAGAGGAAATGACCTATCAACACAAATCGAATTTAGCCAACCAATAAAATGTAATGTGCAAGGAAAAGAAATATTAATTTATATACAATCACTCAATTTAATCCAAAAAAAAAAAAGAATTTTACATTTGAGATAAAAGAAAAGGGAAATTTAATTTTTACACGTTTGGATATTTCAATTGGTTTTGTTTTGAACTTTTTAAAATCGATTTGCCGCCGCTTCGCACGTCCTGGAAACGGATCAATTTGGCACCGCTTGTTCTCAGCCTTGTCCATGTCCGCAATCAAAAGTCAACAGGTGCTGATTAATACACTTGAAATACAACACAGACACAAAAGAAAACGGAGGGAAACAGAAAACCAGTGCTGGGGATTTAATTTTGTTTTTGTTTGATATGTTGGGTTTTTTTTTGTTGATGAATTTGGATTGATTTCAATAGAATTTGAGTGGTTTTTGATGAATTTGGATTGATTTTGGTGGATTTCAATAGAATTTGAGTGGTTTTTGATGAATTTTATTGAATTTCAACAGAATTTGATTATTTTTTAGATAAATTTTGGTGACTTTTATCAAAGTTTTGGTGATTTTTATCAAAATTTTGGTGAATTTTGACGAATTCCATCAAAATTTGGCCAATTTTTGACATTTTTTGAAGAATTTCAACAAAATTTGATCAATTTTGATGATTTTTATCAGAATTTGTGTGATTTTGACCAAATTTTTGATGGATCTCAACAAAATTTGACCAGATTTTGATGATTTTTATTAAAATGTTGATGAATTTTATCAGAATTTTGATGATTTTCACCAAAATTTTGACGGATTTCAACAAAATTTGACCAACTATTGATACAATTTGATAAATTTTGATGAATTTCAACAAACTTTAACCACATTTTGACGGTTTTCATTAAAAAATCCTTAATATTTTGGTGAATTTCATCCAATTCTTGATAAATCACTAAATTTCATCAAAATCAAAACGAAACTTGCAACTCTAAATTCATTTTTTCAAACTAAATCCACTGGTTAAGATTACAAGTGTGCAAGTCGAATTGAACGTAAAAGCTGAGCGCTGAGCAGGAAGACACGTTGAGTTGTTTGTACAAAAGGAAGTTGCAGGATGAGGATGAGTCTGTTCCGTTCTGTGGCTAGCACGATGGGCGTGCTTTAATTAAGTTTTCATTCACTAGATGCTACAAAGTAAACAGGGTCGTTCATATTGCAGTCATTTGTGTGAAATTGGTCACATCACCATTGGTCGTCTTGGTCGGGTTGTTTCTCACGTTGACCATCACCGAGTCCAGCTCCTGCTCTTTGGACGGTCCCGCACCCGGCAAACTGCTGAACTCTTGTAAATCCTTTATGCTCAGGTGGTTGACGATGCCCGCGCCGATTGAGTCGCCGAGGACGTTGATGAATGTCCTGATGCGGTCCCTGCGGTTCAAATTGCAAATTGATTGATTGATTGATTAGTCTGTTGTGTCGGGCGGGTGATGTTGCCATCAATTTGACAGATTTTTTGGTGATTTTTGATGAGATTTGATCAATATTTGATGAATTTTACTGGAATTTGGTCGTTTTTACTAGAATTTGGTCATTTTTTCTAGAATTTGGTCATTTTTTTAGAATTTGGTCATTTTTACTAGAATTTGGTCATTTTTACTAGAATTTGGTCATTTTTACTAGAATTTGGTCATTTTTACTAGAATTTGGTCACTTTTACTAGAATTTGGTCATTTTTACTAGAATTTGATCAACTTTTGATGAAATTTGATCGATTTTGGATGATTTTTTTCTAAAATTTGATTATTTTTTAAATGAAATTTGGTCATTTTTACTGGAATTTGATCAATTTTGGACGATTTTTTCTGAAATTTGATCACTTTTTGATGATTTTTTCTGAAATTTGATCAATTTTTGACCATTTCCGTAAAATTTAATCGATATTAGATGATTTTTACTGAAATTAGATCAACTTTTGACGAAATCCAGTAAAATTTCATCAATTTCTGATGAATTTCGGCGAAATTGGGAAAATATTTGATGACATTTAATGAAATTTGATTGTTTGACGATTTAACATACAATTATCAATTATCCGATTAAATTTCATCAATTTTTCATGCTTACTGACAAAATTCGATAAATTTTTCATCAATTTCCACTCAATCTAATCAACTTTCACATAACTCAATCAATTTCCAATCAATCTTTAACGCGCTCAATCAATTTTCCACCAACTTAAACAAATCTAATCAATCTAATCAAACATCCAACATGCAACTTACAGAAACCAATCAACAACAATAATGAGCGTGACATCCTCGGCCGGAAGTCCAACCGCATTCAACACCATCACCATCGTCACAAGACCCGCTTGTGGAATTCCTGCTGCCCCGATACTAGCTGCGGTCGCCGTGATACTTCAAGAAATTCAATCAAAAACTGCAAAACTTAATGAAAAATTCAATTCTTACCTCACGGCAATGATTTTGCCCACATCCATCGGAACTGCGCGCACTTGAGCGATAAATAAAGCTGCCACGGCTTCGTACAGAGCTGTGCCGTCCATGTTGATGGTTGCGCCGATCGGGAGCACGAATCGTGCTACTCGCGTGTCCACGCCGTTTTTCTCCTCCAAACATGCAATGGCGACGGGTAAAGTGGCCGAACTGTTTACAAAGTTCGTTTAGGAAATTAATTTTTGGAAATTAATTTTTGGAAATTAATTTTTGGAAATTAATTTTTGGAAATTAATTAATTAATTAATTAATTTTATAGGGAGATGTGCGTGTGCGAGGCAGGGAAGCTGAACTTTTTTTCGTGTCTGTTTTTCGTTTTACTGAATTTTAAGGACTAAAAAATGCAAGTTTAGACTCAAAACTGTACCTTTTTGGCATGAAGTGTCATTTTAGAGCGTACAAAGTACAGTTCTGAGTCTAAAATTCCATTTTAGAGCCTAAAAAATAGTTTTTCTGCTTGAAATGTAATTTTTGAGCCTAAAAAGTACAGTTTTGTGTATAAAGTTCTATGTTAGTGCCTACAAAGTAGTTTTGTGCATGAAATCAAATTTTGCCCAAAACTATCAAATTTTGCGCAATTTTACACATAAAAAGTTCAAGTTTAACAGAAAAAGTGCAGTTTTCCACACATAAAATGCCATTTTACACAAAACGTGCAGTTTTATACACAAAAAGTGCAAGTTTTACAGAAAAAGTGCAGTTTTACACACAAAAAATGCCATTTTACACATATCACGTGCAATTTTACAAATATCACGTGCCATTTTACACATAAAACGTGCAGCTTTACACACAAAAAGTGCAGTTTTATACATAAAAAGTGCAACTGTACACAAAAAGTGCAATCGCACACACAAAAAGTGCAGTTTTACACACAAAAAGTGCAGTTTTACACACAGAAAGTGCAGTTTTACACACAGAAAGTGCAGTTTTATCACATACCCAAAAGCCCATTTCTTCCACATTCCACACCCAAAAGCCCCAGCAACCTTGCCCCTCTCCCCCCTTTCCCCCATCAATTAAACCTCCACAAACGACTTCTCTCGTTTTACCTGGACGCAGTTCCAAACGCCGTGATGAGCGCCTCCAACATATTGAAAATGAACCGGAACGGCAGCGTCCGAGTGACGACCGAATACATGATCGGAAGCACGATAAAGCCGTGAATAATCAAGCCCACTATCACGGTCACTGTGTACATCCCCAACTGTCCAATCACGACCCCGAAGTCCTTCATCTCGATGATCTTGGACGCGATGAGGAAAAAAATGCCGATCGGCGACAACCTGATCGAATTGCAAATTTCAATTTTGAATTTGGCGCCATAATTTTTCGAATTTCAAATTTCGCGCGCTTTACCATATGATCCAGTGCGTGATGAGCATCATGGTCTCGCTGAGGCAGGCGAACAGGTTGTAGAGGGGCTTTCCCTTCTCGCGCATGTGGCTGAGCGCGACCCCCAGGATGACGCAGAACATGACCAGGCCGAGGATGTTCGTGCCTTCGGAGTTGTCCGATGACATTTGCCATTCGGTCATTGGCAGTTCTGAGCAAAGTTTGCATTTAGTCATGTTTCGTCGAAAAAGTTGTGTAAAAAGTGTAAAAAGAAGCTTTTTGGCCTAAAAAGTGAGGATTTGTCTAAAAATGGATATTTTGGTCTAAAAATGGATATTTTGGTCTAAAAATGGATATTTTGGTCTAAAAATGGATATTTTGGTCTAAAAATGGATATTTTGGTCTAAAAATGGGCTTTTTGGACTAAAACAATGCAATTTTTGGCCTAAAAAGTGAGGATTTATCTAAAATTAAATATTGTGATCTAAAAAATGGACTTTTTTGCCTAAAAAATCGACTATTTGGCCTAAAAAGTGACGATTTGTCTAAAAATGGACTTTTTGTGTCTAAAAAATGGTATTTGTGGCCTAAAAAATGGAATTTTTTGCCTAAAAAATGAGGATTTGAATATTGTGGTCTAAAAATGGGCTTTTTGGTCTAAAAAATAGATTTTTTGGCCACAAAAGTGAGTATTTGTCTAAAAATGGATTTTGTGGTCTTAAAATGGGCTTTTTTAGTCGAAAAATTAATTTTTTTGGTCTAAAAGTGGATTTTTTTTCCGCATAAAAATGATTATTTGGTCTAAAAAATGGATTTTTGTTTTAAAAAATAATGAATTTTTTGGGCTAAAATGAATTTTTAATAAAAATTGCGCTTTTGGTCTTAAAAGGTATATTCTGAATCAAAAAAGCGAATTAAAAAAAATGCAATTATTGCGTAGAAATGTTATATATCTTTTGTCCATGTGTGTGCGTGTTTAGCTTCCGCTTGTAACCCCAAATTAACTTGCTACGACTATTGAGCAATAGGAAACAAATTATACAGGTTAAAAAAGTTTTAAAAAATTCCTAACCTATTTGCGACGCAATTTTAGTCACATTTTCAACCTCGACCAATGGACCGGTCAAATTCGTCGCGTTTAAATCCAAATAAACTGTTTTTGGTCCCGGATATGTGAGAATAGTCCGATACTTAAAGAAATAGATAAATCAATAAATAAATAAATAAATAAATAAATAAAATCAAGGGGGAAAAACCCAACCTGGAAAATACACGCTTCCATCAAATTAGGTGGCACCAAATTCCTAGAAACAAAGATAAGGAAAACAAGTTCAACATAAAAGTCCAAAAACCTTCAAAAGAAGTCTAAAAAAAGTGTATAAAATCTAAAAATTCTATAAACTAAAAGTAAAAAAAAAACCTTCAAAAAAGTCAAAAACCCTTTAAAAAAAGTTCAAAATATTTGAAAATTTTCCTGAAAACCGTCTAAAATGTCTAAAAAGTCAAAAAAACTAGAAAAACCAACAACAAAAAGTGTTTTAAAAAAACTAAAAACATTGCAAAACACAACAAAACCCCAAAAAGTCTAAAAAATCTAAACAAAAAAGTCTAAAAACCTAAAAAACCCAAACCAAAAACCAAAACAATTGCAAAAATCACTCAACAAAACCCTAAAAACCCCCAAAAAGTGCAGAAAACCCCCAAAAAACCTAAATAAACCCAAACCAATAACCAAAAACATTGCAAACACAACAAAACCCCAAAAAGTCTAAAAATTCAAACAAAAAAGTCTAAAAACCTAAAAAACGCAAACCAAAACCAAAATAATTGCAAAAAAACAGTCCACAAAACCCTAAAAACCTTAAAAAACCCAAACCAAAAACCAAAAACATTGCAAAACACAACAAAAGTCTAGAAAATCTAAACAAAAGTGGCCAAAAGAAAAAGTCTAAAAACCTAAGAAACCCAAACCAAAAACCAAAATAATTCAACAAAACCCTAAAAACCCCAAAAAACTGCAGAAAACCCAAACCAAAAACCAAAAACATTGCAAAACACAACAACAAAACCCCAAAAAGTCTAAAAAAATCCAAACAAAAATGGCCCAAAAAAAGTCCAAAAACCAAAATAATTGCAAAAAACACTCAAAAGAACCCAAAAAACCCAAAAAACCCAAAAAAACAAAAAACCAAACCACCCAAAGAAAACTCCAAAACAAACAAAAGAGCCATAAATACCTGACAAGGTCCAACAGCGTATCAGCCACAGTGATATTCCTCGACGTTCCGACCCTCTTCATTGCACCTGGGTCTCCCTGACCTGGATGAATCGTCACGACCAAAATGATCCCCAAAACCACCGCGCACAACGTCGTCAACATATAATAAACCACGGCCCTCGTCCCGATCCTCCCGCTCAGCTGCAGATCCAAGCCGCCGAGCGCCGACACCAACGACGACACGATTAGCGGCAGAATGATGCACTTGAGCATCCGCAGAAACAGATTGCCCGGGAAATCGATGTACATGATCTCCCGCTCCGTCCAGCGCGCTTCCCGGCTGCGCAGCGCGAACCCGAACCCGATGCCGCCGACCACCGACGCGGCCGTCAGCAGCGTCAGCACGTTCGTCTTCAAGCAGTGCGCGCACCCACCGTGTCCGCCTTTCTCCACCATGGTCGCACGAGTGGCTGCTCTCCCTCTATCGAGATAAAAACATAAACAGATCAGTCAAGGTCGGGCGCACCTGCCGATGATGGAATGGAATTAACGTCTTGGTTGTCATGGTGAAAACACACTCGAATGGCCGCCATTTTGGCTCCGCGGAAGGACAAAAAGGAAGGAAAAGGTGGTGTTTTATTTATTTATTTTTACTTTTTGAAGTTTTTAATGGTTTTTTAGTGATTTTTTGAAATATTTTTTAAGAATTTCGTTTTTTAAACGTTAAATTCGACAGGTTGTTAGTCCTAAGCGCCATTTTGATTCCTATTACGTCATCTCGGGTTTTTGTAAGGTGGTTTACGCATTAACCGCTAGGATTATGTTAAAATCGATATATATATTAATTTAAATGTCTAAAATATACTATTTTTGAAATAAAACTGTTTAAAATCTTAATTTTAATTTTTAATTTTAAGTACGGCATATGATAATTCATAATTCCCCATGGGCGCCATTTTTGTACCCCCAGCTAATAAAAACGCCGGTTTTTCTCCATTTTCCTTACTAAAAACACGGTTTGACTACTCACAGTAAGAAATCAGCTTGGGTCGACGTCTCTTCGTCCATTTTTACGAAGAAAAAAAAGGAAAAAATTCAAAAATCCGATGATTTTGAGCGAAAACGAGCGATTTTTGACCGCCGTCTAGCGCGCACCTGACTGCACGTAGCTAAGCGAAGCCAATGTGCTAGATATAGGGTGGTGCGTGGTAAGTAAAATCGGGCAGATGGGGATCGGGTTTCGTCATGAAATCCATCAAATGTGCTCGAATTTCGCGTATTTGAGCTCCAACTCACCCGAATTGTCGACTGTTTGCCTCCGAATTGTGCTTTTCGGTTCGGTTTCAGGTTCCAGCTCAGTCAAAGCCGACGGTGGTTGTGCAAATGTCCGATTCGTTTCATTGATTGCAATTTGGCTTGACCAGATTTCCTGCCTCTAATGCCAATTCGTTCCTTTTCCGTCGTTGCATTTTTAGATGCAGTTCCTGGGCATTGTGGATTTTTGATGAAAAAAATTCGTTTTTCGCTTTAAAATTAATTGTTTTGTATTTTTTTAAATGGGATTTTGTTATTTGGATTGAATAAATGTCGTTTTTGGTGTGGAAATTGTGTTTTATGTCGTTATTTGATGGGAAATGAGGAATGATGTAATAGGTGGATTTTGAGATTTTGTGACGTTTTTTGTGGTTTTTGACGTCATCTGTTGTCGTTGTTGGTATTGGAAATCGATATTTTGGGGTTTCTTGGGTTTGGTTATCCAAATGGAATTTCCAAACACTCCTAGAAAACAATCTTTTGGGTTTTTTAAAAAATTTATTCCGAGAAATACAAGAGCGGAAAATTTATTTATTTATAGTTTCTCGCTATTTGAACGACTCACCGTTCCGATTACTAGGTCAAAATCGTCAAAATACAGGAAATAAAATCCCATATTCCGCTCCAAACGGCCATCAGATGTCGCGCAAATTTTCCCAAAATCAAAAACCAAACAAAACCCAACTAAAAACGACCGAAACCTCAAAACAAAACCAATTTTATTCAAAAACAAAAAACATCCACCAACATTCAAACCATCCGCCATTACCACCAGCGCCCTCTACTAACCAACCGCCCAACCAACATCTCCCATTTAAATTCCAATCCAAACAGGGCCACGACAGCTACATCGCCACCGTTTAAACCTCCAAAAAACAAGTAAAAACACCCGCAAACCTCCCCAAACTAACAACCAACCACAAACTCCCATTCCAGCGATCAAAAACCCACAAAACCAACAAACTCCTGTCGAAATCGGTCAAAAAACGACACAAAATGGACCAGGAATACGAAAAACGTTTACTCCGACAACACAACGGCCAATCCCTAACAACACCGACAAATTCGGTAAAAATAAAACACAAAAAAACATCGAAATAAATTAATAAAAACGTGCTCTTTTGAATTTCAGCCGTTGAGCTCGCGCAAGTCCGTGACGCCCGTGAACTCGCCCAACAAGGAGAAATATGGCGACCGGTTCATCCCGAGTCGCGCCGGATCGGTCTGGCAGATCAATTTCAACATGATTCAAGTGAAATTTGGTGTGAAAATGATGTGAAATATGTTGCGGTTGATGTTTTTTGTTGTTTGGTTGGTGTAGGATGGGAATAGGACGCAAACACCGACGAAAAAGACGCGCGATTGCAATTCGGACACGACGAAGGACGGATTCGCTTATTCGTGTTTGTTGAAGAATGAGTTGTTGGGGGCTGGCATTGAGGATGTTAAGGTTGTTTTTGGTTGGTTTTTTGGGTGTTTTTTGGGTTGATTTTTGATTTTTGTTTGGTTTTGCAGGAGCAGAGTGAGGAGAGGAAAGCGTTGTCGCCTATTGAGGGGAAGAATTTGTTTCATGTGCGTTTGTTTTTGGTTTTTTTGATGGATTTTTGGGTTCTTTGAGTGGATTTTTGAGTGTTTGAAGTGGGTTTTGTGGTTTTTGGAGTGCAATTTGAATGTTTTTAGCAGAATTGATGCTTTTTGTAGTGAAATTTAATTTTGTGAATTGAAATTAAGGGATTTTAAAGACAAATTCATAGATTTTGAATGGATTTATAATTTTTAAGCTGAAATTTATGCTTTTGAATGTGATATTTATATTTTAAAAGTGAAATTTATACGTTTCAACACCGAAAGTCCACTTTTCAAAACCGAAAATTAGCTGTTTTAAACGGAAATTTATATTTTGTTAAATACTAAACTAAACGTTTAATCATTCTAGTTTCGTGTCCGAAATTCCAGCAACTTAAATGAATCAACGTCGCCGTACTCCCTCTCACCAGTCGGCAGCAAAAGCCAAAAACTTCTGCGCTCACCGAGAAAAGTAAAGAAATTCAAAAAAAAATAATTCGAAAAATATTCAAAATATTCGTAGTGTTCAAAAAATTCGATGAAAATTCGAAAATGTTGGAAAAAAATCGAAAATTTGATAAAAATCCGAAATAAATCGAAAATATTTGAAATAAATCGAAAATATTCGAAATAAATCGAAAATATTCGAAGTAAATCGAAAACGTTTGAGAAAAATTCGAAAAATGGGAAAATATTCAAAATAAATCGAAAATTACAAAAGTATTTCGAAAAAATGCAAAAATATTGGGAAAAAAATTCGAAAAAATGCAAAAATGTTCGAAATAAATGTAAAAGGTTCAAAAAAATTTCCACAATATTTAGAAATAAATCTAAAAAGTTTGATAAAAATTCGAAAAATGCGAAAAAATTCGAAAAAATCGTAAAGTTTGATAAAAATTCGTAAAATGCGAAAATATAAAAAAAAAATGATAAAAATTCGAAAAAAATGTCGAAAATTCGAAAAGAAACTAAAAGATAATTTCCTTTTCCAGGCATCTCGTAAAATCTCCAAAATCCCATTCAAAGTCCTCGATGCCCCCGAACTACAAGACGATTTCTACCTCAACCTCGTCGACTGGTCGTCCCAAAACGTCCTAAGTGTCGGTCTTGGCAACTGCGTTTACCTATGGAGCGCGTGCACCAGCCAAGTGACCCGCCTGTGCGACCTCTCAAGCGATGGAGACTCGGTCACCTCCGTCTCATGGTCGGAAAGGGTAAAACGACAACAAAACCCTCAAAAACCCCCCAAATAACGCCATTAAACGTGTTCCAGGGCCACTTAGTGTCCGTCGGGACGCACAAGGGCTACGTGCAAGTGTGGGACGTGTCGGCCAATAAGAGAACGGCAGTTTTGGAGGGCCACACTGCGAGAGTCGGTGCGAAAACGGAGAAAAAATTGGATTTTGGACCGAATTTCATGCGTTTTTGTGTATTTTTTAGGCGCTTTGTCGTGGAACGGCGACGTTTTGTCTTCCGGAAGTCGCGATCGACTCATTTTGCAGCGGGACGTGCGAACGCCGTG
>JAQIXU010002559.1:0-11606 GCA_034701245.1 Strigamia transsilvanica
GTAATAGAAAATCAACCAAAGTTATAGAAAATTAAGCAAAATCATAGAAAATTAAACAAAAATCAACCAAAACCATAGAAAATTAACCAAAAGTCAACTAAAGTCAGAGAAAATCAACCAAAAATCAGCTAAAGTAATAGAAAATCAACCAAAGTTATAGAAAATTAAGCAAAATCATAGAAAATTAAACAAAAATCAACCAAAACCATACAAAATTTACCAGAAATTACAAAATCAACTTGAATTCACAAAAAAAATCACCAAGGCCTGACAAAAATCAAGTATAAACTGGCAAACCAAACACAAAACCGAGATAAAATCAACTAAAAAACACCAAAAACACCAAAAACGCAAAGAAAATCAACGAAAGTCAATAGGTGCATTCAAAACACGAAAGGAAAAGTCACTTTTCCTTTCCTTCCTTTCAAAAAAGTGACTTACGAATTGAACGCATCGTTTGACTTTTCCTTTCCTTCCTTTTGAAAGTAGCTAAACAAAGTGAAGAAAGTCACTTTCTAAGGCTGACTTTCTTTAATTGAGACGTAAATGTGTCGCTTTCCTTACTCTCCTTTTGTGTTTTGAACGCACCTATTCATGGCGCGTGTGTTGTTCCAGTTGACGATGAACGATTTCAGCGTGCATCGCATCATCGGTCGCGGAGGCTTCGGCGAGGTGTACGGCTGTCGCAAGGCCGACACGGGGAAAATGTGAGTGCTAACTGCTAACGCGAGCATTTGAGCAGAAAAAGGAGAAATGTTGCAACTCTTGTTCGACTCAGGTATGCCATGAAATGCCTCGACAAGAAGAGGATCAAGATGAAGCAGGGGGAGACGCTCGCGCTGAACGAGAGAATTATGCTCTCCTTAGTCAGCACTGGGGTGAGTGACGAACACGAAGACGAAGACGACTCATTTTGGCTTTACTTTTGATTTCTTTTTGTTTCTTTTCAGGCTGATTGTCCATTCATAGTGTGCATGACGTATGCATTTCACACACCTGATAAACTGTGTTTCATTCTCGACCTCATGAACGGTTAGAGATTCGATTAGAGGCGGATTGAGGAAATGAATTTTGGGTGCAGGCGATTTGCATTTGTGGTTGGAAATGAATTGTTTTGACAACGGAAATGCATTTTGTGCGCTAAAATTGACGATTTTATATCGAAAAGTGACGATTTTAGACCAAAAATTGAATTTTCGCGACAAAATTGACGATTTTAGACTGAAAAGTGACGACTTTATACCAAAAATTGCATTTTGCATGCCTGAATTGACGATTTTAGATTGAAAATGGACGAATTTATAACAAAAATTGCATTATGTGCGCTAAAATTGTCGATTATTTTTATCAAATTTGCATTTTGTGCGCCTAAATTGGACATTTTTGATGAAATTTGCATATTGTGCGTTAAAATTGTCGATTTTAGACTAAAAATTGCATTTTGCGTGCCATAATTGGTAATTTTCGATCAAACTTGCACTTTTGGTTGCAAAATGTTTGATTTTAGCCGCAAATTGGATGTTTTTCCATACAAAAAGGCAAATATTTGAGCGACAACTAGACCCGAAATTCATGAACTCTGAGAATATGATGCTAAAACGTGATGAGTTTGAAATGTAAATTGCAATTGAGCTTTGTTTTCTTTGATTTCATTTCAGGCGGCGATCTTCATTACCATCTGTCTCAACACGGTGTATTTAGTGAAATGGAAATGCGATTCTATGCAGCTGAAGTGATTCTAGGTCTAGAGCACATGCACAAGCGATATATTGTTTATAGAGATCTAAAGGTGCGAGTGTGTTTGAAAAGCAAGTTTCAATCATTTTCATTCTCTTTGATTGTGCAGCCAGCTAATATTCTATTGGACGAGCACGGACATGTTCGCATATCCGATCTAGGACTCGCTTGTGACTTTTCAAAGAAGAAACCCCACGCTAGCGTGTAAGCGCTGCATTTGCATTTACGCTAAGATACATCACATTTACGTAGAAATATAACAGAATTTGGCATTTTTCCGTTATATTTCATGTAAATATAACGTAATTTGTCATTTTTTCGTTATATTTCATGGAAATATAACGTAATTTGTCGTTTTTTTCTTTTATTTCATTTGAATATAACGTAATTTGTCGTTTTTTCTTGTCAATATAACGTAATTCGTTATATAATATAATATAATATAATGTATTTACGTTATAATTCATGCAAATATAACGTAATTTGTTATATTTACGTTATAATTTATGTGATTATAACGTAATTTGTCGTTTTTTCGTTCTAATTGATGTAAATTTTGTGCAAAACGATAAATTGCTGAGCTTAGTTGTAATGGATGTGAAATGTGAAATGAAATAATTTTTCTCGCTTAGAGGAACTCATGGTTACATGGCACCTGAGGTGCTGTCAAAAGGAACGGCGTACGATTCCAGCGCGGATTGGTTTTCATTCGGATGCATGCTTTACAAACTTCTCAAAGGGTAATTTTATTTTCTTCCCTTTTACTTTTCGGTTTTTAATGCGATTATTTGGTGTATAATTGCAGACACAGCCCTTTTAGACAGCATAAAACGAAAGACAAACACGAAATTGACCGCATGACGTTAACTATGGTGACAAATGAGATAATTGCGAGTGGCGAGTGTGGCTCGGCTCAGCTCAATTGATTTTTATTGACAGAATGTCGAGTTACCTGACACATTTTCTATGGAATTAAAATCAGTATTAGAAGGATTGTTGCAGAGGGAGGTGGAGAAACGATTGGGATGCCGCGGAAAGGGGTTAGTTGAACGTTTTCCATGCGAGCGATTAGGCAACTGTTCAAAATTAACATGCTTTGGTGTGAAAATACACTTTTTAGGTCTAGAAATTGATTTTTCTGTCCTGAAAATGCTTTTTGTGGTGTAAAAATGTGTTTTTGGTGTAAACATACACTTTGCAGGTCTGAAAATACTTTTTTTTGGTGTAAAAATACATTTTTATGGTGTCGAAATGCATTTTACATGCGTGAATGGCATTTTTCATATCTAAGATGGCATTTTTCGTGTGTAAGATGGCATTTTTCGTGTGTAAGATGGCATTTTTCGTGTGTAAAATGTACTTTTCATACGTAAAATGGCATTTTTCATGCGTTAAGTGCCATTTCTCATGTGTAAAATGGCATTTTTCGTGTGTAAAATGCATTTTTCATGCGTTAAGTGGCATTTCTCATGCGTAAAATGGCATTTTTTTGTTTGTAAAATGCATTTTTTGTGTGTAAAATGCATTTTTCATGGGTAAAATGGCATTTCTCATGAGTAAAATGGCGTTTCTCATGTGTAAAATGGATTTTTCATGTGTAAAATACGTTTTTTGCATTTTTTTTCGAAAAAAACCACGTTGAAATGTGGTGTTATTGCAGTTTTGAGTCGAAAATTGCCTAAAACTGTTGATTTTCTAGTTGCCAGTTGCTCGTGCAAGCCCTAAATGTTGAGCTAATGATTGTTTGTTGCGTTTCAAATAGAGCCGGCGAGGTTAAGGAGCATTCGTTCTTCCGGGGAATCGATTGGCAACAGGTTTATATGCAAAAATACCCACCGCCACTAATCCCTCCGCGCGGAGAGGTGAATGCAGCTGACGCGTTCGACATCGGCTCCTTCGACGAGGAGGACACGAAGGGCATCAAACTGACCGACGCGGATCAAGAATTGTACAAAAATTTCCCACTCGTCATTTCCGAGCGGTGGCAGCAGGAGGTTGCGGAGACGGTGTTCGACGCAATCAACACGGAGGCCGACAAGATGGAGCAGAAGCGAAGGGCGAAACAAAAGACAAAATTCGACGAAGATGAAAAAGGTCGTGAAACCAACACCAACACCAAATGCAAAATGTCAAAATGGCATAATTAGCGCCGAAATTGTGATGAAATGAGTGCATTTACGCCAATTATCATGCATTTTCGTCAACTGCGACGTGTTTTCATGATTTACGTCAATTATGATGACTTTTGCATCGTTTTTACATGAATTTCGTCGTTGTGTGTTATGACGTGTTTTACATGATTTATGTCTATGTTGACGTGTTTTACATGATTCACGTCGATTTTGACGTGTTTTACATGATTTACGTTAATTATGTCGATTTTCGCATCATTTTACATGAATTTTGACGTGTTTTCCTTCACATTTGTGCGTTATGACGTGTTTTGCATGATATTTCCGTAAGTAGATGGGGAAATGAGTTGAGTCAATGTTTTAATTGCAGAATCTGACTGTATAATTCACGGGTACATTAAGAAACTCGGTGGTCCATTCACATCCGCATGGCAGACGCGCTATGCAAAACTTTATCCAAATCGACTCGAGCTGCACACGGAGTCGAGCAGTGCCAAACCTGAAGTAAACGACACGAAATGTTTGCGCAAATCGTTTGTTTTAATTTGCATTTTGTTTGTTTGTTTGTGTTTTGCTAGTTAATCTTTATGGATCAAATGGAAGAAGTGTGCTCAGATTTCATACAAGTTAAAGGAGAACAATCAATCATTTTGAAGACCAAGGAGGGAAAAATCGTGCTCACTAATCCTGTACGTTTTGATTTTCGAATTACTTTAGTGCTCTGGCTCGAGTTGGCACGAATGGAATTTGGTTGGAAATTACTAAGTTGGAAAATGCTGCCTCGTTTGGTCGCTTTTTAAACATTGAAACTTGTTTAACTGCGAGTTAAACGGGCGTTTTCGAATTCATCTACTAAGAATTGCTTTTTTTTTGCTGGGAAAATGTGTAAAAATTGGATTTTTTTAATGATGGAATGTCGACAAATTGAATTTCTCGTCGAAATAATGTTTGCAAATTGAATTTTTGTCGAAACATTCCATTTCTTGTCGAAAAAATGTCTGAATTTTTCGTCGAAATGATGTCGAAAAATTGAATTTCTCGTCGAAATAATGTCTGAAAATTGAATTGTTAGCCGAAATAATGTCAAAAAAAATAATTCCTCTCGAAAAAATGTCTGAAAATTCAATTTCTCGTCGAAATAATGTCGAAAAATTCTATTTCTTAGAAATAATGTATGAAAATTCAATTTCTAGTCGAAAAAATGTCGAAAAATTCAATTTCTGTTGGAATTCGTCACCGGAAAAGCGCATAGAAGGTCAATTCTTTGCTGGAAAGATGTCGAAGAATTGAATTAAATCGTTAAAAGAATACCTAGAAATTCAATTTCTTTGATGATTTCATTTATTTTTGATAACAAAAAAAAGTTAAAAAATTAAATTTTGACGAAAAACGTCTAGAGCGAAAAATTCCTTTACGTCCAATTTCGCGCACAATAACGCAAAGAAACTAATGATGACAAAACGTCGTTTCAGGACGAAATAGGACTAAAAGAATGGGCCATATCTTTACGGTCCACTCACAAATGTTCCCTGGAACTCCTAGCCAGCATGGCGAAAAAAGCCGGCAAAATCTACGGAACAGACACGAACAACCGGAACCAACTTATTCCAAGAAACAATGGCAATCCAGCATCGTAGAATTAAAAATGGCCGTCCTGCTAAATACTTCCTCTTTCCTCATTGGCTTCTGTGGTGTGCGCGACCTGTCGGGAGTTTTTGACAGCGAACTATATCATATTGTACACACAATATTTACATTGAATTGTATCATTTCCTTTGATTTTTAGTCAAATAAAATACATTCTAGGCCATTTTTAACTATTATTTACATTGTGTGTGCGCCAAAATCTCTTCCAGTTCTTATTGTGTAAAGCTTTTCTAATGAAAATCGATTAATGCTAACAAATAAAGGGAAATTGTTTTCAGCTTGTAAATAAATCCTTCTGAGAATGATTTGTCGTGGTTTTTCTTTTGGTGTTTTGCGCCTTCTTTTGGTCGTTTTTAGACGTGTACACCGACGATTTTATGTTTTTTCATCTTACTCATACAGAAATGACATTGTTTTATATAAATATCGAGGAAATGTGGAGGATGTGGTTAGAAATCAGTATTTTAGTGCTCGATTTTGATTTTGGTTTGCGGGGATTCGGAGTTGTTGTAGGAGAAATTTGGTGTTTTGTTGTTGTTTTTGATTTTGTTGTTTTTGGAGTTTTGGGATTTGTTTTGTTAGATACTGATTCAGTGTTTGATTTTAATCATGTTTTTGTAGATTTCGTAAGTTTTTTCGGAGGAAATTAATTACGGTGCATTGATTTTTCAATAAAAATTTGGTTTACAAAGAAAATGGAGGTTTGGTTTATTTCCCAGTGCAGTTGTGGTTTCAAGTTCCAGTTCAGTTGTGAAGCAGAAGTGTCCATTCGTATGGTCTTCGCAGGAAGGAACTTCGCACTCACTCGAAGGAAACATATCCCATTTTTATACGATTTTCTACGAGGTTTGTGACAATAACAAACATGGATTTATAAGGAATTTATTATTGAAAATTTAAAATTCCAACTTCAGGTATTAATCGAAGAAGAAAAGCGAACATTTGGATCTGATCACGTGGCCGGTATAAATCTATGGCGCTCAGCTACTCTCATAAATGCGTAAACGTAAGTTTTCAAGAATTTTTACAATTTTGTAATTTTTCAATGGAAACAATTTTGAACTTATGGATTTGTTACATGATACCAAGCATAAAAAATGCAAAAATCACAATTTCAAGCAAACGGTTGTGTTTGCGGTTTTGTGACTTATTGAAACACAAAACAAAATGGAGGCGGCCATGTTCGAGCTAGGTAAACATCTCATAATTTGGAATGAGCCAAAGCATTTGAATTCATAAATAGCTAGACAAATCAAAAACCAACTTCAAAGTATACTCGGAGAATGTTGTTGTTTGTGCATAAATTTTTTTGTTTCACGTTGAATTGGATCGTAAACAGAAATTTCTCTATCACATTTTATGGTGATTTTGTCATGTGACTATTTTCAGAAACTTGAAAACAAAATTGCGTAATTAAATTTGAGGGCATCAAAAATGATTGATTTTGTAATTAATAGAAAATCACGAAATTACAAAACCGCACATTTAATGAAACTCCCTAATGAGGCCAACTGGTTTGAGACTGACCATAGAATTGGTGCAGCACAAATTAGCACTAATTAAGGTCTTTAAGATTCTGCAGTCAGATAACTTTGATTGAATTTTTTTGGTGTTTTATAGTGTAGAACAAATTCCGAAAATAGCAGCATAAATTGTGGTGACCTCAATCAGACTTTCTCATTTCACCAGTTGTTAACCTAGGAATGCCCAGCATTGGGGTTTCCTAGTTTATTGCTGTTTCCCCTTGCTGAATCACTTTCATGCGATATCAGGCTGCTCGACCAGCCACCTCATTGGTCAAGCCCAACGCCTGTCTGAGGGGGTAAAAGTGAACCGAAAACCACACCAACTACCTGCAACAAGATCACTTTGGGAAGAACTTGATAGGATGTTGCGTCGAAGTCTTGTTGGGAAATGTGCTAATACAGTACCACTTTAAAGCAAATCAGTTTATGAATCCATCTGCCAAAGAAGTGCAAAAGAAATTCAAACAACTGCTAAAATCTTTGACTTACCAGATTCCGTAAAGCGAAAAGTTACAAATTGTGGGATGGACCCCAAAAATGTCAACAAAACATGGAAAAACTAGAAACATTGCAAGTAACAGGCGACAAGTGCCTGGAAAGGTAAAAAAAAGGTGATAACAAGACAAATTGAGCAAATAATCAGCAAAAAATAAGTGTTCAAATGCAAAACAGTAATCAGAGTTTCATTACCTTTTTTTAAAATCCCCATTTATTCAATTGAAAAGATAAAACCAAGGACATTGAGATATTATTTGTTCAAAATAAACAAGAGGTATTATTCACTCGATTAATACATTGAAAATTAATTTCAGCCAAATTAACCAACTCATCACGGACAGCTTCTGTATGTCTTGAATTTTCCATCACGAATTTTCCCTTTTTAAATACAATAAACAAATGTCACAAATGTTAAAAACACATTTATCCTTTCATTAAAAACTTAACACTAATCAAACAAAATGCAAAATAGCTAAAATATAGATTGATTTTCAAATTGAAGTTGACCGGTAACGGTTGAAAGGTCTTTGGAGGTAAACAAACATGAGCAATTTGTATTTGTCATTCAAAAATCAATCTTTATTAAACATAAAAAGTGATACACATTCATAATATAGAATTTATTAGAACAGCATTAAATATAAATTTCTTAGAAAATTATTTGAAAAGAAATTATTTTTGCATACACAGAAATTAACATTTTTTACTTGTAAGATATTCTACATACAATGAATTTCTCTTAGCTTTAGGCACAGTGTGAGACCCTACATCCCGTTAGACTGGACAAAACTCTCAGAACCACAAAAACTTTGACTTTATGGGCCCAAAACTAACATTTTTGCTGTTTTCCTCACAATTGAAAACTAATTTTAAACACCATTTTAAGGTCACTAAAATTAAAAAAAAAATTTCTTAGCCAGTCTTGTTCAAAAAAACTGGATGTCCACTGTAAGCTGCCAATTGAAATTGTGAGTACTTTCCCGGAACACTGGCCACTATCTGCTGGATCTGCCTAAACGCCGGGTCTAGCGAAAGTTCACTATACTGTATAACAAAAACATAAGTAAAAGACTAAACAAACTTTATCACGTAATACCACAGCGGTGCAATTAAAGCACTAACAAACATGCCAACAGGCAATGGCAACAACAAACAAACAATAACTACAAGCAAAATAAAAATAAAAATAAAAACGGATTGTTTCTTCTCAACAGAACTGGCAAGAATTTGATTCAACAAGTTCACCATTGGCTTGCCAGCATCGTCGTTGTCAGATGGAGAAGCAGTTTCGCTGTTGGCAGGTGAAGAAACAGTTTCACTGTTGGTAGTTGGAGAAGCAGTTTCACTATTGGCAGGTGGAGAATCATTATCATCTGGTTTTGCCTGCTGAAACTCCGCTTTCGAGTTTGGAACGAGTGGTTTCATCCTCCCCCACATCTTTTCTCTTTTGCTGGCAATCAAGCAAACAGCTCCAACACTAATCAATACTATTCCCCCAATGCCAGTAGTAGCACAGGCTACACCTGCCGCTGTGGTAACAACATAAACGGCACCAGCACATGCAGTTACAGCTGCTCCGCTGCCCATCGAAATAATTCCAACGTTTCGCGATATTTTCCTGACTTTGTTCTCAAGGTTCACCTCAAACTTATCTTCACCATCTTTGTTAAGATTATCGCTTAGTTTTTTTAGGTATTCTTGATTATTTCTATTCTGGTCCATCTTTGGTAAACTTTGGAAGTAATCCAGGGCTTCTTTGACCGATCTTTTGTGATCTTCGTTTAACTTGCTTGTACTAACGGGATCTGAACCTTTTCCATATTCTACCATCAATTCATTATATTTTGTTTTAGCCAATTCAACTGCTTTGATGTTGTGACTTTTCACTTGTAAATTAAAATGGGCTTCTGCTTTCGGCATTTCAGCATCGCTGACCGCCTTGAAGTAGTCTTCGATAAACATGAATAACCCCTCTGCAGTTCGAAGCGAAGTGTTCACTTTGATATTGCTTATAACATTCGGAACGAAGTCATTTAAATGGTCCAAAAAAATTGGATCAAGTAGGCAGACTTCTCCATTGAAGTTTTCACACAGCCAAACGCTGTCTCCGGGATGAGGCATGAGAAAACATTGTAGCTCTCGGAAAGTTGTTTGCAAGTTCTGGATTCTGTTTGTTTCAGGCTCAGTCGTTTGTTTAGAATTTTCATTGTTCTCAAAGGAATTTTGGTTCTCTTCGTTATCAGCAAAGCACTTGTTTAAATACTCTTTGCCGCCATCAAACCCAAACTTGTGCGAAATAACAAAACTCCAGTCGCGGATGAGAAATATTAATTTCTGGAATGGGTTTTCATTTTTATTTTTTACAGCAATTCTGGCGTATTGTGCGGAGTAGTTTAAATTGTCCAGATAATTTTTCTGTAAGATATTCATTATATTGTATATGGTAACAGTTGAAATCATGGTGCTCCATGCCAACACATTCGTGTTTGCTTGATCGGATTGTTTAGAATCGAATGATCCTTCAACGTCCATTAGAAATATGGCCACATCGTCTGTGATCAGTGGCCCTGACCACATCCAAATGCCTTTGGTGTCAGCTTCAGCTCCTCTGCTAAAGTGAAACCCTTCCAACGGCACTTCCCTTTCCACTTTGAGCCAGTTGGGTTTTCGCTTGTGTTTAAAGTAGCGGATGAAGAAATTGATGAGGAAAGACTTGCCTTTGCGATGTGGTCCGGCAATACTTATAATGGCAACTTTTTTATTCTTTACTTCTTCACTAATTAAAATGCTTTTCAAAACTTCTGTATTCAGGTCAATCTTTCCTGTCTGATAGTTGATTGATACTATCTGCCGACATCTTGGTTTTTCTTTCGCGTCATCTTCCTTCTTGGAATCCCTGCTGGAACCAATAGGTGGCTTTTTTCTTGTTAACATATTTGGCAAATGTCTAGAGTAAAACCGCTTTGGCAAAGAGAAAACTTGATTAGGTAGATCACGAGGCAGATAGTTGGAGCTTTCCATTATCTAGCCAGGTGACAGCATGTTGCATATCACATGAGTAGAAATTCTTGGAACTGATAAAGAAGTGTTTGTTTAGTAATCTAATGTAGTCTTACAAAAAAGCAGAAAGGAAGTCAGTTGACATCCTTCTAAGACTACCTTTTCGAACTGAAACAACAACTAATTAGGCTGTAGCTTTATCTTCAAACTGTTATTTGCAGATGAGGAAGATGCAGTTTGAAGTTAAAACTACAGCCTAATTACAAGTAGTTGTTGGTGGTGGCATATGATAACAGCAATCCAAACATAGCAATCATAATATAAACAATTGTGTTTGTTTGATTTGGCACGATAAGACTGCTGGCGCTAATGAAATTCTAATCATGACATCTGGGCTGTTATATATGTTTAATCATCTCTTGGCAGTATATGATTATTTTAAAAACAGCATATTTACAGTGTAAAATACAAAATAGAAAACACACATTACATTGCAGTGAAGTTAATTTGTGAAGTATCCTAATTTTTGAGGGTTTGCACCAGAAAGTTTTAGTGCCCCTAATCATACTTTGTGACGATCGCGCCAAGATAGGCTGGCGAACATGGCCCAAGATACAGTATATTCATGGTAATAAAGTGCGGGGAACGAATCCGCCAATGTGTAATATCGCCACCAGGGCGCGCCATAACTCAATATATTATAGTTGCGCCTTATTATTCAAACATTATGATACAGTATATCACAAACAATTATTTGTGATATAGAATAATAAATATAAAGCAAAAACAAAAACTCCAAAAACAACGACTTTTTGAATGCACCTACTGTCTAATCTAAACTGAAACAAACACAGTTGTGTTTATGTTCTTTTTGGATTAGCCAACATAGCCCTTTGCCCATCAAGAGAGTCACCCCTTTAAGGTGGAAACACAAGGGAGCGGGTAAAATTTGAAAGCTTGCTTTTACACGAAAAAGCGGCTAAAAACTTGCCCGCTTGACCAAACACAAGCTTGCTTTTATCTTCAAAGCTTTGCTTTGAAGCGAGCTTGTGCTCACCCGCTTCGA
>JAQIXU010002560.1:0-11606 GCA_034701245.1 Strigamia transsilvanica
TTGATGAATTTTTCATGAATTTCGACTTAGTTTGATGAATTTTTCATGAATTTCGACTTAATTTGATGAATTTTTCATGAATTTCGACTTTATTTGACGAATTTTTCATGAATTTCGACTTAATTTGATGAATACGTTCCCCCGATACGTTCCCCCGATACGTTCCTCTGATACGTTCCTCCGATACGTTTCCGATATGTTCCCGATACGTTTCAGAAACGTGACATTAGTACCGCGCGCTATACGAGGTCCGTGCGTTATTTTCAATTTTTAATTTTACCCGGCGCGTTATTCGAGGAGGCCCGTGGACAAATGGAAGAAATACGGTAGTTTTCCCAAAAATATTGACCTACTCGTATGCGTCACCATATTGTACCCTACTAACAGGTACACCATCTTAAAAAGATTGGAACCTCTAATCTATTGGATTTGGTCTTTTCAAATGTTAGTGACCTTGTTGTTTCTGCTTCTAACTTTAGTGTGGTGTCACTGGACAGATATCATTCTGCTCTTATGTGTAGTTTACCATGACATCAAAAAAGATTATATTTGTTGATGTGTGGGTGGGTATTGGTATTGTATTGTAATAGAAATAAACATTATCATTATTATTATTACTTTTTTGGGGAGGTTATTTGTTCAGTGTGTTGGAGTTTGTTTCGGTACGGAGGGAAAATTAAATTCGAAGAGATTACACTAAAAGATAGGAACGCCTGACTGCTGTAAAAGGAATGGGGGTACTTCCGACTGGCATGGTAACATTTCACGCTAACAGAGTGCTAGGTATTACTCAAGGCCACAAACCAGGAGTAAAAGGGGCAATTAAAGTATGTCTCAATGTGAAAAATAAACTCATTTTTTTTTAAAATTAAAAAAAAAATTAAAAGTTAAAAGCAAACTAATGTTTCATCTATTTGCGTGACTATTTTAATGAAAAGTGATGAGTTTATCACGAAATCATAGCCGAGAAATCTGGATTTCTAAAAATGTTTACAATTTGTTTGGAACATATCAATTTACATAAATAGAGAAAATCGAACAATTGTTGTTCTTGTATAACCAATCAAACCGAAGATATACTGTGCTACGGAAAATTGATTTCAATTTCAACATTTTTCAGCAAGATCCCTTTTGCAAATCTCTCTAGTGAACAGAGTTTGAAGAAGCTCTCGCAACTCCGAGGTTGGTCTGAATCGAGTAGGGAAAAGAAGAAGAAAAAATGTTGCTGACGTTTGTTTGTGAAGCACATCACAAGTCTGCGCTGTCCATTTCTTGCCGTCTTACTGTGGGATTTGATACTCCTGGTGAGGGAATAAGGGCGTATCGTATCCGTGCAAAAGGAGATTTCGTGCGCCGTCGTTTCTTTGTTTTCAGTGGTACAGTGGAACTTTAAAAAAGAGAAAGGGGGTGGTGGCGGCGAAGGAGTCAATCTACTTCTTACGTGTCATCATGGGAATGGCAAATCTCGCTTTATGTAGTTGGAGTATGGTGAAGAGGTTTGCAAAGGTATCAGTGTTCGTTTTTATCTCCACATTTTTTTCCTTCTTTTTCTGTTGTAGATATTGGAGAAGGTGTTCAATGACTATCATATTGTAGGAACGGTTCAGAGGAGTTTTAAGGACGCTCAGGTGTGTTATGAAGTGAGGAAAAGTGGAATTGAAGAGGAGTTTAAGGTTGATAAAAAATATTTTTATTTTGTTGGGTGTGCGAGAGGTGTGTTTGACGATTTTAAAGTGATAAATTGGTTTGTTTTTTGGTGAATGGAAATTGGTAATTATCGAATATTGTTGCCAGTTTTTGGTCGGTATGAAGCCAATGAGTAATGAGGGACAATAATAATGATTAAATAGGTATTCATTATTGATCATTCATCATAATCAACTTGTCTAGCTTCTTGAATTCATGCAGGCAATGGAAGGTAAAATAAAATAAAAACGGAAATTGATAATTTGTAAATGGCAGCATTGAACTTGCTCGACCTGAAATGTTGACGTGCGAGACAAACCTGAAAGCCTTAATTGATAATACCTTCTTAATATTGCAAAACCATGTCTTTCAAATTTTTTTTTCTTCTTCTGTCATCAGCAAGGCAAAGGTAAAGGGGGTTATTTCAAGTTTCCACATTCTGCTCTGGTGTACTGAAGATGCGGCAGTTGAGTAGAATAAAATTAACATAATCAAATTCAAAGAATACCTCTTCTTTCTTCTCTTTTTCGCTTTTCCATTTTCGAGGAAAGGTAAGCAAACTTTATTTTGTATTTTTTGCTTAATTAATCGTTGAAAAGTCAAGTCGTTTATATTTTATTATTCATGTTTAACTGAGATATTAATTTGAAGTAAATTTTTATTGCAATTGCAATTTTAATTGCTTTTTTAATTACATTTTTTAATTAGAATATCTTGTTGTAATTTGGCATTAATATTCTAATGAAGATGCATTATAAATCTAATGAAAAACCTTTGATAACGTTAATAGTAATTTTGACGATTTTAGTAATGCGTAGCATCTGGTTGCTGGTCTGGATTAAGTTTTGGGACATGGCAGTTCTACTAATATTTAATGTTTGGTGTATTATTCATGTTCAGGTGCATGGCAGCGTCATTTGTGAAGCTCCAATTTCACTCTTGAAGCAATTCATTTTGGGGAAGAGCAACCAGGTCGGGGATTTAGGATTATGGTGCAGACACCTGATGGTAGATGAGCGCGTCAATCTGAGGGGGGGGGGGGGGAATTAGCGCATGCGCGCGAGTGATCTCTTAAAAGTTGCCGTTTGTGTTTCGCCGTTGGCCAATGAGATTCATGAATGTTACAGGTAGTGTTATCGCTTTTCCCTTTTGCTGTCGAGAAAAGAGGGTTATGTCCTTTGGGAAATTCACTAAGGTGACTCGCTTATAAATATTGAAAGAGAAATGCTTTTCGCCATTTATAAGCGTCTGTTGTAAATGATTCGAAATATAATTGTGCAGCGACGTCTCGTAATAACAGCTGTAATAATACATGCATTTGAAACGAGAATCACTTTCACGTACGTGTTAAAACGAAGCACTTAAACATTTCCAATAGGTGCGTGCGTTTTAAAAGTTTAATGGGGGGGTTCATGTTTGGTGTCAGATGTATCGTGTTACCGATTCTTAGTTAGGAATGGAAATGTTTAAGTTTTCTTAATTAGTTCAACTGCTCTTAATGAAATTTAGACAACAATAACGGGCGTTTGATTCGATGGTGGAGTTGCAACTGTCAGGCAGTGAAGCATACGTTTGTGGAATCTTGACCTAAAAATAAAACAATTACTGCGCATTGTATAATGACTCCTAAATAATTTGAATCATTAAGTGCATTCATAGTGTCATGTTTAACTTGCAATTTAAAACATGTTTTGTTGTTTAAATGTCGCATGCCAACTGCAACTGAAAACAGACTAAACCAAACACTACTTTTCAAGTTAGATTGAGACAAGCAGTTTAAATATGAACTCAAAAAACAATTTGGTTTTAACAACTATTTCTACATTCCTTGCAAATTTGTAGTTGCAACCATACCAGATATACAGTTAAGTTGTATACATTAATTGTCAAATTAGTTAATCATCTGATATAATTTAGCTTTCTTCCACAAGTTTTTCACCAAAAGTAATAGTTTGCTGGGTATGTATGTATTTATGTGTGTATGATAAGCTTATGTCTCAGCTTCGTGCTGCCGACACAGGGGCGCACGCTCATATCAAACAACAGCGCTACCTTTTTGTGAATCTTAACATAAATGGATGCTATGTTCAATTCAAAATCTGGTTCGTCCTTAACAGTAAGTATGATAGATCCTTTATTTTTCGGTATTTTTTCGGTATTTCTTTTCTTCTGCATTTCTTTTTCTTGTTTTTCCGTTTTTTCTGTATGTTTTTGTATTTTTCTGTTTTTTTTTTTCTTGAATTTTTTTTCTGTTTTTTTTTTTTTTTATAACGTGCGCATCGTATTCAGCCGAACGGTTTTCGACACTAGCCATGTGTATATCGCACGATTTACGATGCCAACAACCAAACAAAAAGAATTCTTTTTATGGTTGTTTCCAATGTTCTTATTCTTTTTTATTTTTTTTTTTGGTTGGTGGCATCGTAAATCGTGCGATATGCACGTGGTTAGTGTCGGAAACTGTTCGGCTGAATACAATGCTCACGTTTTAAAAATACAGAAAAAAATACAGAAAAATACAAAAACATAGAGAAAAAAACGGAATACAGTTAAATACAAAAGAGAAAAAAATAGAAAAATGCAGAAATAAAACAGAAAAATACAGAGAAAGTACAAAAAAAGGAAAAATAACTGGTAAAATAACTGAAAAAAATGTTTCAATGGCTATTTGCTTTTAAAATTAAAAATAAAGAAAAATGATAATAAACCAAGAAAAGCGGAAAAATAACTGAAAAAAATTCAAGAAAAAACATATTTCAATGGTTATTTGCAACAGCAACAAATCAGTGCACATTGTCATAAATTAGTCGCTTTGCCTCTTGATATGCAAAACATTCAGTCGCAAGGCAACGGGTTACAACTAGTGCTTTAATAGAATGTAGATGAAACCCGATCAAATCTCATGGAAATCCCATTGAAATTCTGTATTAAACAGGTAAATCCCATGAAAGTCTCACAGAAATAAATCTTTAGGTAATAAATCTTGAGAAATAAATCTCGTTTAATCAATCTAGCAGAGAATCTTGTAAAGAAACCTCGGCCTTGATTTAAAAAGTATAAAAAGTCCACAGAAGGCAGTGATACAAATCCCCATCAATGGCAATGGGGTCAGGAGCATACAACCACTGGAAACAAAAGTTAAAATGTTAAACTAAAGAATTTCTACAAGCTTCTTATTTCATCTAACTTCAATGTTGTAATGTGGTTAATAAAATGGAGGCGTGCAGAAGTTGTAAAGGTAACTTAACATGTGGTTTATTAAAAAAAAAATGGTGGTGGCTAAACATAGCTCCCTTAAGATGTCACTTGACCAATCAGGTTTCAGTTACCAATACAGAATTGTGATTGTTTGATTGCTCAATCCAATATTCAACAATGCTAGTCTAATTAAGTGCTGAAATACAAAATATAAAACCAACTCCATGGGTTTAAGAAATAAAAGTTTTCTATTTTTTTTTTTTACATTTGTGTAACACGCCTTGGAAATTCATCATTATGTTGCCTTCAAGTAAATCAAAATCTTTGGTTAACCCAACCAAATTTTTACTTGGGATGACTAAACACCCACTAATTAAATTTATTTAATAGTCATAACACTTATTATTGAAATAACACTCAGATAAATGACTCAAATTACACGATCTAATTAATTTAATTAAATAATACATTTTTCGGAATGACATAGTAGGCGCATCCATAAAGTCATTTAAACTTATTTAAATTTTTTAAACTAGTCTAAATGTAAGATTTTACATGTTAAATTTGACAATTAGACTGGTTTAAAATATTTAAACAAGTTTAAATGACTTTATAATGCACCCAGTGTTAATTGTGCTGAATAAACACAAATGATTGTTAGAAACATTAATTACGATTTTGATTAATTAAGTAAATAATTTGTTTGCCAAAACCAAAATAAGTTAGAAATACTAGATTTGTTGTTTACATCAACTTAAAAACAGTAAAGATGACAAAATAAATCAACCAAAAAATTTGCTAATGACAAATAACAGTTTAGAAAAACATTTATTCAATCTAAATTATGTGAGAGTTAAATGACCTAAATTGAAAACAAACAGTTTTTTTGGTACGTAACTTATGCGTGTAAGATTTTACGCTAAATTTTACATTTAGACTGGTTTAAAAAATTTAAACAAATTTAAATGACTTTATGAATGCACCTACTGAGTCGCTGGGCTCTACATTGAAGCGGCTTTAGCATAGGAGTAAATTCGGTCCAAGAGTTGTTTGACAAAACGTGAATCGACTTCCAGCTCCGAAATCGACATACTTTGTAAGCAACAGTGACTAATGTCACTTTATTAAGGTTAGGGACTGAAGCGCCACTGCACTTTCCTAAATCACCACCAGGTGGTGGCATTCATAAATCACATCAAAAATGGCAGCTGTGCGGCTGAGCTAAAGGGAGAGATAACTTGATTTGAACTAAAGCGCTTTTACTGATCACTGGGAAACCAACTTAAAACAGGGACGTAATTTTTAATTTAAAAAAAAACAAAACAAGCTAATTACGTAACATTTACGTACATTTTTGCATGTTTACAGCGGCAAATTTAACCATTATAATAATGCACTATTTAATTAATTTTAAGGTATAACTTGGAATTGCTTTGAAAGAAATTAATTTACTTTTCAACCGAAACAGAGATGGAATTGAGCATCCTTTTTAATTTCCAGATTCTAACATTACAATATTTTAATTACACCATACTCCAGAAGAAGAAAAAAATTAATTTGTGTTTTATTTTCAATGATGTAAACTTGCAGCAAAACTACAAGAACAAAATTTATAGCCAAGCATTAGTCTTGAACTTTTAAGTGAATAAAGTAGTAAATCAAGGGTTTACACTTCTTAAAATGTAATTAATTTCCAACTTTATAATTAATAAATTGATTGATTATGTTTTCTCCGAATAGTTTGAATCTCTAGCATTTCTCTTTAAACTCTTAAATTGTAGTTAAAACCCTTGGAAACTACTTAAGTCGACATTATTTATTTTTGTTTTTTCATATTTTTTTTCTATCTGCTCTTATCCACCTTTCTTCCACTTAGCAACAAGTTTGTTGACAATTCATTAATCGTATTTTGTTTGCCCCCTCTATACTATTGGATCAAGAGAAAGTTCTTGTTTGAATAAGATAATCGGCCATTTCTTGTTTGCTTTAAGTCTTTTGATTTTCTTTTACGTCGTATCTGGTTTAATAAGTTTTTTTTTGAAAAATTCTATTGCCACTTAGCGCTTCTCTTTGCTCCCAAGTGCCCGCTCGAAAAATACTTCTTTGCTCATTTAGATAAGAAAAACATACTTCAAAGCGTCGTTATCAATTTGCCCGCTAATTTTTTTTCTTCTTCTTCTCTTCTCATTATTCAACTCTATTGTTTGGTTTATAATTCCAACAATTGCAAACGGGAGTTTTAAAGAAAAAAAATAATTAATTCGGCTTAATCAACGATTGTTTACTTTATTTTCCAAGAAGGTTAATTTATTGCATGTCAGATTCAGATGCGTGTAAGTTATTGACAGTTTAAATTTCCTTCTTGGCTATTTTCTTTTTTTCTTTTGGTTTTTTTTTTTTTTGATGGGGCAGTTTAAGGATGGCGGTGGATAAAGTAAAATTGATAGATAAAGAAGGCGGGCAGTAAGTTAAAGTGAGAAATTGATTGTGATTCATCTTGATTGGAATTCCGTGTTTCTGCGGATTTTCTTGAGTCGTCTCCGCCCAACAGAGATGTTGGGAGTCTAATGTGAGCTGACGTTTCTCAATTAAGGTATCGCGCTCACCACACGTGGCCCGCCGCTTAGCCTCCATCCCCTTGTGTATAACGAGGTTAGATTTCGTGCACCGTCACCCTGTAATTAACTAAACAAATTAGATGGGAGAGCCGACGCTCGTATTTTAAGGCAGATCATTAATTTTCGGCCTATTTGACTCTTCAAACTTGCAATTTTGGTGACAAATTGGCATTGGGAATTCAACGATGACCTCACTGTATTTGTTTTTGCACTTTTTCCTTTTTTTTTTTATTTTTTAAATTGAAAAACCGAAAGTTTTGGAATATGATTAAACTTTTTCTTTTAATTGAGTGCAATGATATGTGTTCGGTGAAAGAAACAAGTTTTTAAAAAAAAAAAAAAAATTAATTTATTGCATTTTTTTTTTCGTCTTCAGATGACACCCACGGGGTAAATTATAAGACGAATTTGAATTTCCTTACGGTATATATTTTCTTTCAGCAGGCTAGAAAGGTGAATTAATTGGTGCTGACAGTGCAAGAAACAATTTCCTGTTATGGTGCATGGGGAAGAAGAATAAATAAGTGGAGAAAAGAAAAATAAGAGCAAATATGTGGCCGAGAGTGAAGCAAAGTAATGAAAAAAATGGCGAGGGAATTTTTTTTTCTTCCACACGACACGGTACACACAGAGCAGCATATTGTAACTTTATTGGCCCCATGGAGTCGAAGACGAGGAGCCGCAGGGGGGTTGTTTCCTTGATATTAACTTATGATCCGGTTTCAAAGGAACGCAAGATTAATTGATGGTCCGAGCGCTAGCGTTCCTTGTGCTGTCGTCCGTAGCAACGGCTTTACCATTATCCCAGTCAATGAGCCGGGAAGAGATGCGTTGCAAACGGCGCAACTCGAGGGCTAGTTGCAGTGAGACGGTGGTCCCTTGACCCTCGTCATAATGACGACAAGGTATTCAGAGGGGTAATAGGTAATGGCAAAATGCAGATGGCGATGCACACTCATTGGATGCGCATGAATTGACTAAATAGGAACACATGTTGTGCAAATGTGTTTACATTTCTCTCTAAACTGCAGTGAACTTTGCTTCTTTTAAAGCCGAAGCGAGATCAGAAGTCGTCTATCTATCGCTTTCTATCGATGGAGGAAGCAACTTGACCACAATCTTCTGGCGGGGGTTGATGGAGGTTGCTGAGTCTTGGTCCCAACTATCCATCGTAATCTCCTGCTTGGATGTATGGTTGTTTTTCTTTCTACGCTTTTTTGGCCGTCCCGTTTTTCACCGACTGTCATTATGTTGCCTGCCATGACGAATAGGGCTGAGTTGAACTAGTTGTGTGTCGTCCTGCGGAATGAATGGTCTTGTCACATTTGTGACGTCAATTGAAAACGTTGGAAACATATTGCTATCTTTTGTAAATACACGTTTTTCTTTGTTGAAAGAAGGGGGAAAAGAATTGCCCGGCCAAATGCTTGCAAAAATCGAATGACCGTGTTGCGAAACGATGGAATATTTGACAAATAACAGGAAAAATGACAAATTAAGGACATTTTTATAATGAATTTTTTTTGGGGGTTAAAGAGGTACCGACGTGAAACTTAAAAGTTAAAATTTTGGATTAGAAAAGTGAAAATAAATTGTTAAAGAATGGGTTTTCTAGTCAATAATTTTGAATTATTTTAATGTGAAGCCATTCATAGTTAATGTTGTTCGTGTTCAAGTGCCGAACTCGGGTTTCATCACGCGTGTACGAGTCTCGCGAACTAAAATTTAAGTGTGTTTGACTTGCAACTTTATCCTCAGAGCGCTTTTCAGGGTTTGGTTGACGATGGCTATTGCGCGCTTTTTTCTCTCTCCAAGGTGCGGTGGATTGTGGGGTGGTTGAGCCCAGTTGCTGTCGCTTCTCTTCTTTGATTTATGGGCGTGATTCGAGATCTACCGACCGGAAAATCGCTTTAAAATAATAACTGTTGCGTGTGCCAGTCCCCTTTCTCTCGCTTCCGCACTACGGAATGGATAAAAGAGATGCAGAAAACACCAAACCGGGGACGTCTTTTGGTTGCGGCGGGAAGCAACAGCTGCCAAGTTTGCGGGCTGCAACTGAAAACAAAACGAGGAGGAGAGGCTGAGGTGTTAAGAATGGTGGATTAAGCTTTGCAAAATGTATGTAAAATAAAATAAAAAAAAATAAAAAAATAAAAACGAAGGAAAGTGTTGTTTGCTCGAATGTGTTCTTTTGTTTGGATGAGTAAAAATACATATACAATGAGTTGAAGTGTACAAGGGAAAGTGGGTGATCTGAATTGATGCAACTCAAGTCAGCAGATAAATGACGGTGGGAGCGTCGCCAGACTAAGATTGAAATTAATCGTGCGTAATGGAGGGTGTGACGGGTTGAGTGAATGTTTGTGTGTGTGTGTGTATGTGTGTGTGAAGGAGGTCGAGGCGGAGTTCTCTTAATGAAGGCTTCCATAATAATTGTTAGACAACGAGAGACCTCCCATTTCTCGTTATGCGCTCTCGTTTGTGGTTGAACTGGCGTTTCATAAACTTCACTTTTGTTTATTATGACGTTTCGAGAGAAAATGTTGTAACATGACATGGAATGGCATTTGGCTAGATAATTGGCTTTAAATCCACAAGCTTGTGTGTGTGTGTAAAACCAATGGTCGGAGTTAATGGGTTGAAAAATTGGTTTAGTTAGTGGTTTTTTGGTTTTTTTTTACGTTTTGCTATTGTAGTGTTAGAATTTGCATTAATAATTGCACTTCATAACGGCACGTAGAAGTTGTTTGCATAGGGGAAAGCGCTGAGTCAAGTACTGAGGAAATTCGAATCGATATCTTTTTGAAATGTTCAATTTTTCATCAATATTTTTACCTCGTGAGTGGGATTTGTGTTCAATTTTTTTTGAATTTGAATTTGAATTCGTTGTCGTTTTGTTTCCATATACGTGACGGAAAGGTAATGGTTAAATATTGTAACCATACGTAATTTTTTTTTTAAATTTAAATATGAGTATTAAAGCTACGGATTTGAGATATACTGTAGATCTTCGTAAATTTTGTAGGGATATTTTTCTTTTGTGTGTCTACTATCGATTTTTAGGAGATCTTTAAACTACGAAATCTTTATTTTCTAATGAACCGTTAATACTTAAATAAATCAATTATTACTTGCACTAAAAAAAAGTGATGCAATTAAATTATAAACGTGTTAAGTCTTTTTTATTTTATTACTTTTATCTGTATAAGGAAGCTTTGTAAGGTACACATTTGCACTTTAAACTGCATAATATACATTTTACAGTTCAAAAATGCAATTTTACATCTTAAAAATTAGTTTTACATATTAAAATGCAGGTGTACATCTTAAAAATGCAATTTTACATATTAAAATGCAGGTGTACATCTTAAAAATGCAATTTTACATCTTACAAATGCAGTTTTACACTTTAAAAAAGCAGTTTTACACTTTAAAAAAGCAGTTTTACACTTTAAAAATGAAGTTTCACACTTTAAAAATGCGCTTCTTCGCCTTTAAAAGGTGGTTTATCTTTGCGATATTATTGTACATCTGCGGTTATATTTTAAGTGTCTTTATCTGAATTTAAATTCAGTAACAACAGAAATTTATATCTCAAGGTAAAATAAACAAAGAATTTTAGTCTTTCGGGCTATGTTGTTATAGTCGAAATCTGATAACCAAATTTCACATTTCTCACATTTTTTTTCTTCTCTAAAGGGCAATTTGACTCACGCTGGTTGTTATTAAGCTTTGCAATAAACTGACACATTTTGATGAATGACTACGTGTAAATCTTGAACCAACAAAACACGCACCAAACAACCCCAAACTCTGACTTATAAATTCCCCCTTTCCCAGACAAAAATGCATTATGGTATATGTAACAGCTCCCGGTTCATGTAGTTCGATAACCATGTCTCAACATCCGTGTTGCCACCCCTGCTAGTTCTGCTTTCCTTTCTCTTTCTTCTCTCTCTTTCTGTCTACATAATTCAACTTGTAGAAAACTAAACGACAAAATAAAATAAAAATAAAAAATAAAAAGTGCTCCCTTCTGTTTACATTACATGTAGGCTTAATTTGAAAAGGAGCTGCTGGGTGGGCATTGAGAAAAGATGTTAA
>JAQIXU010002561.1:0-11598 GCA_034701245.1 Strigamia transsilvanica
TTAAGCAAAAAAGTTCACTTTTAAGCAAAAAAGTTCACTTTTAAGCAAAAAAGTTCACTTTTAAGCAAAAAAGTTCACTTTTAAGCAAAAAAGTTCAATTCTAGGAGAAAAAATATCACTTTTAAGCAAAAAAGTTCAATTCTAGGAGAAAAAATATCACTTTTAATAAAAAAAAATACTTTGAAAAACAATCAACATTTTTCAATTTTCATCAAAAAAAAAAGATATTCATTTCCACCAATAAAACTTTTTACAGCACTTAAGTGACTTAAACGAGTATAAAAAAAAATCTTCAGTAGCCGAGCAATCTACCTTCATTCTATTTGCCTTGTGATTACTCCAACCTTATTTCACCCACTATTGATGTCCTGAATGAAATCCCACCATCACCAACTTATCAATGAGCCACTAAAACAAATTTATTACACAGTACAAATCAAAATAGTTATCACTTGATTCAGGTGTTGTTAAAACTACATAATAAATCAAGTCTGGACATTTCTTTCATCGAAAGATTCCCACCATAAAAAACATCATCAATGAAAATTCCACTCTTTGATTGTGACATAAAAAGAAATCGTTGGTTTATTATTACTCCGGTACAGTTAGCTTTTTATGGCCAAGTCTGCTGTTTGTTTGCTGCCATTGGTGACGAATCAATTTGATTTGATTTTTATGTCTACATTTGTCTGGCATCATTTTCTCATCAACTATATTCTCTTTCAGGTCTCTTTTTGATGGCCAATCAGATATTCACCAATTAGGAAAAATATTTTCGTAAGTAAAATCAAATACACGTATACCTCGCTATACGGCTGCTCTTTATACGGCATTTCGCTATAACGTGCTTTTTTTAATTATGGCACTTTTTCGATTTACGGCCACAATGTTCGTTAAACGGTAGTTAAGAGATTTCGTGTGTATCTTGAGATGATGAACTTTTTCCTCGAAAGCGGGAAAATCCCCTGTGTACATATCTAGGCCGTAAAGCGAGGGTTGGGTGTATTTCAGATTTTATTTGTTTTATTTTATTTAATTTCATTTTCTTTTATTTTATTTCATATTATTTTATTTATGAAGACTAATAGGTTTACCGCCGGAAAACGAATGGCCGGAAAATGTTTCGCTGCCGTGGAACTCTTTTTCTCGTTGTCACGGCCAGCCAATAGAAACCGTTATACCTGAAATATGTGCACAAGGAAAAAATTTAATTGAGGTACGCATTCAGGGGAGCCCAAATCCAATATTTCAGATAATAAACGTGACGTCATGTCACATTCTAACGACATTGAGAATTTATGATCTCGTTTCTGCGCATGAAATCACTTTGGTTCCACCTAGGATGATTAACTGAAGGACTTTACAACTAACTCAAATTCTTTGTTAGAATCGTCAGCGACCTATGGCCGAAAAGACAAAATGATGTCATTTTGCGGACAAATGGCGGACTACTGTTATCTGGCTTTTACATTTTTAGTGGACATTGTAAAGTTGGACATTTATAAGTTTTGCGATATTATTTTTAATTCCAACATTAAATATAAATGTCCAACTTATCAATGCAAGATGTCAGTAATCAGCCATTTGTCAGCAAGAAGGTTTAGGATTGCAGCGACAGATGGCGCCTACTTCCACATGTCCAGGAAAACTCGGATAGGAAGTCCTTCAATTAATTGTCCTCGGTTCTGCTGACCAATCACAAATGTCAAATTTTACATGTGAAATTAGACATTTAGATTGGTTTAAAAAATGTAAACAAGTTTAAATGACTACGAATGCGCCTACTATCAAGTTCTACACCACTTAGCCTTTTAATGTATAGACCCGTCAATATTGACTGCGTAATCTGCATCAACATGCGTCTGTGCTTGTGATTTGTGGAACCGATCTTGCTGGATAAATCCAAAAGTGCAAAAGATGTGACCGGTCACCGGTCAGTACCGCATTGGAGTCTGCCATGGAGTAGCTCCACGTCACCAGGTGGAGCTGCACACTGGAAGAAGTCTTCGGACCTCTCGCAGGGTGGAACCGGAAGTGAGGGGCCCATGATCGGTGGGCCCCAGTTCGTACTGATAAGGCAACAAGCAAGGTCACATGACTTTGCACATTCCACCTGTTCGAAACTAACGACAGAGATAGACAAAGCCACAGATGCGACTTAAGAGTCACCAGAGACGCCGTCACACAAGCGACAATCATTGCCGTCTACGAGGTCCTTTGGCCACATGGTCGGCGGTTGATCTTGGATTTTGTCACCAATTGGTGACCCAAGCATGGGGAAACACTTCTGGGACAACAACCATAATAAAAGCCAAAACCAATATATATGAAATGTGTTCTAGTCTGTTTTTCCCATTTAGTGAGTGCGTTCAACAAACTGGATATTAATATTTCATTAATTTCAATTGTAGAAAATGTTGATATTCAAGCCTAGTCGACGGATTTCAGCCAGCGAAGCTCTGCGCCATCCATATTTCAAAGACGACGGATTCATACCGCTCGTATTCCTCCCGCAGACCAGTCGCTTCACTCCGACTTCGCCGCCAGCCAGCAGCGAAGACACAAGTCCAGTTGACTCCCCATTGGATAAATAAAAGAAAAATGAAAAAACCAACTACTAATTCCAAATGTCTAATGTCAATATTAATACCAATTTCCTTTTTTTAGTCATGAAACTTGCCATATTTTGTGTTGAATCCAAGGAAATGATTAAGTCTAAGAAAGTGTACTTAAGGAAGATGCAAAAATTGTACATTGCATTGTGGGATTTGTTGAGAAACAAGCAAAATGTAATTAATAATTGATGTACATACAATTTGCAACAATGCTCCAAGTTGTCCAAGAAGCAAAATGGTGTGTGAGCAATAAACAGGTTGATGTATATTTCTTGCAAGGCCCCAAGTTTGTCTGTCTTTGTTGTGTGAGTGTAAGATTTGACTGTAAATAGAGTTTCAACTGAGTGATGTGAATACTGAATAGTCATTGGTGAGTTCCTCAAATTTCTATGAATAAATAATAAAATAATTACAAAAAAAAACACCAATTATTATTATTTAGGTTGATTATTATTGTAACTGAGCTATATTACAATAGCTAACACTGCCTGTAATTTTTTTTTTCAATGAAATGTTTATATTTTTATGTTTTTTGGACATTTTGTTAGCACATTAGAAGAAGAAGAAGAAATAATTGTTTATTAATCGATTTTATCAGTTGTGAGTTATTGCTAGATGATTTGCAGTTAATTTTGCTGTGTAAATCACTGATTTGGTTAGTAGTAATAATAACAATGGCTGCCATTTTGAATTTTTGAAACCTGCACCTGTTAAGACGTTAAATTTGAATTTTTCTTTCTTTTTTTTGTCAGTTTAAATTGTAGATTTTGTTTGAATAAAAGTTGCCAGAAATTATTAGCTAATAATATTTAGTTTTTGTTTAATTACTCAATAGTTAATTTTAATTTTTTAGTAAGTGTTATTGGAATTCGTTTGGATTTCTACCACCAGATGGCGCCATCTATCCAACGATTGTGTACCACAATCCGAGCGCCACACTCAAAACACCGACGGACGAACCAACACGGTAAAATCAACTAAAACATCAATTTTATTAAATATTTTAAAATTATTTATGGTTACAGACACGCCAGCAACCGATCTCTATCAAAAACATAAATACAAAATGTAATTTTAACATTTTAAACACTAAACGACTTTTAAAATATATCAACAGATGGCTTCGCACGAAAACCCTCTCCAAATTAAACCATCTATAAATCAAACCGGGCATCGAATCTGTCCTTCACCCATAACCAATCCCCAATAAATGACGTCACAACCACCACGCACAATATAGACACCCGACCTTCATACTCCGACGTCATCAAATCTCCCACTTCCAACCCCACCACGACAAATCCACCATCATCGCACCAACCACCGGACAGTAGCGACAACTGGTTGCTATGAAAAGCGGCTTTTTTTCGCGGCCCCGGTGCAGCGAGCAAGCGAGGGTAGTGTGTAGTCTTCTGTTGCTCACCTGTGCCAGCGTGTGCATACTTTGAAACCAACATTCCACAGCCGCTCGAACCCAACACGCCAATACCCAGGATCCATCTTTTTATTCCAATCCGCCAACTCCCGTCGTCGGCTCATCCCGCACAGGACCAAAACCGAGCACGGTAAGTGACAAAATCGCTGCCGCCTCTGCGCGCGCATTCGCGGCATGAAAAATCGCGCGCGCCGTCCGCGACCAAAACACCAAAAAATCAATCATTTCCTCGTCCAACCCCCCTAAAAACCAACCCCAACGTTAAACAAACACGAAATCCACTTAAATCCCACATAAATTAATTTATTAAACGCGATTTAAAAAAAAATTAAAATTAAATCGAAAATGTCAGCCATTAATGAGCGGCAATGATTTTTTCGTGTTTTTCGTGTTAAAATTGTTGTTTTGTCGTTTTAAATCCGTTTTGCGTGTTGTTTTGGGTGCTGGGGGTGTCGGGAGGGGTCGATGACACGTAAAGGTGTTGGGATTTTCACCGTATTGTTGGTATTGGTTGAAATATGAGACATTAATATTGTTTTTTTGTTTTTCACCTTGAAGATGATTCAAACATGTCGAAATTACTCACAGCTATTCATTTTGCACGCAACGAGAGCAGGAATTGCTGTATTGGGGTCTGCGGATCGATTTTTGCTTGTGAAATGAGGAATATCGTTGATTGTTGTTGTTAGGTTTCGTTTTTTAATGGTTTCGATTTGTGTGTTTTTTGATTTTTTTTTTTGGGGGGGGGGGGGGGGGTTTTAAATTATTAATTTTGTTTGGGGATTTTGTTTGTGGGTTTTTTGATTGGGGAAATGTGTAAATGGGATGAATTTGGTGTCATTTGGTGTGATTTGCACCCTGAAAGCGAGCTTGGCTGCGTGGTGCTTGAGTTTGGTTGTGTAGTCGTTGGGGTTTGGATTGTGGTTATTAATTGGGATTTGTTTTGGTTTTGGGAGATTGAATGAAGGTTGATTGATGGAATGGTGGTTGGTGAAAATTGGAAATAATGTGGGGGGGGGGGGGGATGGTGAATTGAGTGGGAATGTGAAAAAACGTGGTGGGATAATGCAAAATGGCGATTAAAATTGGAAAAAAAAGTTGAAAGTGATCGGGAAAAATGGAAAAATGACTGAAAAAAGTCGAAAAAAAGTGAAAAAAAATCAAAATTGTGAGAAAAAATGTGAAAAAACGTGATAAAATAATTCAAAATGGCGATTTAATTGGATTGTGGTTGTTAATTTCGATATTTTCGGTCGAAAAATTTAAAAAAAAAAATTGAAAGTGATCGGGAAAAAGTGAAAAAAAATGGAAAAATAACTGAAAAAAAGTCGAAAAAATGGGAAAAAATCTCAAAATTGTGAGAAAAAATGTGAAAAAACGTGATAAAACAATTCAAAATGGCGATATAATTGGATCGTGGTTGTTAATTGCTATAATTTCAATCGAAAAACCGAAAAAAAAACGAAATTAATCTAAAAAAAAGTGGAAAAATCTCAAAATTATGAGAAAAAAAAAAAAAACAGTGATAAAACAATTCAAAATGGCGATTTAATTAGACTGCGGTTATTAATTGCGATATTTTCAGTCAAAAAACTAAAGAAATGAAGAAAAAAAACCGCGAAAACACAATGAAAAATTGCGATTTAATCTAGTGTCGCCAATTATTGTTGCCACGAAGAACTCTACGTTTCATTAATTTGAGATGATGAATTGATTAATCAATTTTTGTCCTCTTTTGCGAAATGCAATTAGATTAGGACTCGTGTGTTAAGAGTAGTGTAGACAGTATAAAGGGGAAACATTCACTGCAACGAATAATTAGCAAATAATTTCTCCAAGAAAGGCAAGATAAATTGAACATCTTATCTCTTTTTCACTTCAATTTTTCTCAATTGTAATTAATTTTATCACAAATCGCCCCAATTTAATGCATAAATTGTCATCTAATGCTTTTTTTCACCATTAAATCTCAAATTTGACTCAATAAATGCAGGAAACAATTTTTTCTAATGAAATAAATTGATTTTCTTGCTGATTTAATGCTTACTAAATTAAATTCTCATGTTTTTTCACCATAAAACATGCATGGAATTAACTAAAATGCACAAAATTATTTTTTCCTTAATATATTTATGATTTAAAAATGCTTTAGTGGCTCATAAATGAATTTTTTATGCCCAGTTGATCATGCTAACATGCATAATCCTCATCAATTGATCCACTAAATGCATAAATTTATGTCCTGATGAAATTCATTTCATCGACACATGCACGTCAACAATGCACGCACAAAGTACGCTACGTTTCATCGGAGAAACACTTTTAACAAGTAAAAACCACACAACGTGTTAAAAATGAGTTCTAGCTTGTTAAAATACATTGCGCGCCATACAAGGCCTGATGTTCTGTTTGCTGTTAACTTTTCGGCAAAGTTCAACAATAATTATGGAATTACGGCATTAAAAAGACGTTTCTACACTCCTGAAACACGTTTTAACTCTTGAGTAAAGTGTTTTACCACATTCGAAACCTTTTAACAAACTATAAACATGTTTTTACACATTTGGGACGTGTTGGAAACACAAGAAACACATCTCGCATCTCCGTTAGGTCGGACAAATCCTCTTCGATTGCCATTAGGAATTTAACACCAATTTCATAATTCACGGTCGGACTACAACTTCAAATATTCAAACATTTAAATGTTTAAATTTTGGTAAAAACTATATATTAGGGTGTCTTCATCGACGTACAATGTACTCTTCATCGAAGTACTCTTCATCGACGTAGTCTCCATCGACGTAGTCTCCATCGACGTAGTCTCCATCGACGTACTCTTCATCCGTACCAGCAAGCCATATCTTGCAGAATTCTGCACCAGCAAGCTGTATCTTTCAGAATTCTGCACCAGCAAGCTGTATCTTTCAGAATTCTGCACCAGCAAGCTGTATCTTGCAGAATTCTGCACCAGCAAGAGTACGTCGATGAAGAGTACGTTGATGAAGAGTATGTCGACGAAGAGTCTATCGATGAAGTGATTGAGTGGCCATTAAATGCATTTTTTGGCCACATTTTCCAATTTTTTATTGTGGAAAAAGTGTGGGAAAGGCCAGACATGAAATCCCAAAGGCTTTGGATTTGGTTAAAATATTTACACTTGTTACAGGAGCCATCTTGGCCATAAACAAGAGTTTGCTTTTTGGGTTTTTCCAAGCTGTGAAATATTAAAAGAGCAGTTTTTCACCTGCAACTGCTGCAAATACAATAAAAGGAAATTGTTAAGTTTTATTTCTGTAAACCCCTTCATATTGCTAATCCAGATGTGTTGGGGTCAGTGGGGTCCATTTCTTTTGTCAAGAGGGCTTTATCACCAATGTCCTATTTCCAAGGACCCTGTTTTTACAACCATGCAACAAAAAGGAGATAAAAAAGGGACCTTGTTGGTAATGACAAACATTTGCCTACCTGATAATGGTTGGAATTGTTCAAAGTTTTTTCATTTTGGAAGTTTGGCTTGGAGGGAAGTGCAATAGGGAGAAATGTGTGGAACAAGTTTTTATAGAAAAATTTAAAAAAATGTTGGAATTTATATGGTTGGTTTTGTTTTACTATGGTGGTGGGGTTTTTAAGCATGAAATGTGATTTGTGATTGTGTTTTGACAAAATAATTTTTTTTAATTTTAGCTGTTTTTAAGCATAAAACAGAATCAGTATTTGTGTTTTAACTGTTTTTAAAGCATAAATCAGAATAAATTTTTGAATTTTAGCTGTTTTTAAGCATAAAACAGAATAATTTTTTGAATTTTAGCTGTTTTTAAGTATAAAACAGAATCAGTATTAGTATTTTAACTGTTCTTTAGGTCCAAAACACAATCAGTATCTGTATTTTAGCTGATTTTAAGCATAAAACAACCATTATTTGATTCTACTTCACTTTTGTGCATAAAGCTGAATTAGTATTTGAGTTTATATCTTTAATAATTATAATTTTTGAGTTTTAATTAATTTTTAAGCCTAAAATCAATCCATATCTGAGATTTATCTCTTTTAAAGCTTAAACCAACATTAGTTTTCACTTCCTTTCATGTCTAAAAAAACAACACTAGAAACAAAAAATAAATTAACTTAAAATGCAGATAAATTCAGTTTAGAAATCAACCAACAAACTCCCAACTGTTTGCAGACCAAATCAGATTCCTAATTACAAAATCTAAATTACATTAATCAAATACTCTTTTTCAAATTCCATTAAAACCAGAAAAAATTTTTTCCTTTTTACATTTCCCATCTAACATGGTCAAAATGGGCTTTACTGGACTCACAAAAAAAAAAAAAAAAAAAAAGAAGCCAAAGTGAAAAAAAAAACCAAAAAAAAAAAAAAACTATCCAATCTTCTGACTCATTTATAATAAAGGAGATGAAAAGATAAAAATAATAAAAGAAAAAAAAAATGGACATAAAATAAAAAGAAAACACAATCATGATGTAAAAAGAGATAAAGGGAACCAAAAAGTATCCACCTGTTGCACATAGGTCATCTCTGGACTTGATGAGACATTGTTTGTCCCCTCCTTTATCTATCATCATCTCACTGCAGGAATTGTGGATTGAATTATCATTAAATTGTCAACAGAGATCTCCATTGGGGTGTCTGGGTGAAGGTCACTGGGGGCTGTGAAGGAGTGGAGTCTGTGTTGTACTTTTCACTGGCTATTGTTAGGTGTTGTTGTTCGAAATATCCTCTTAGTTTGTTGGGTTAAAATTAATTAAAATTGATTTCTCAGATGGAAAATTTAAACATGGCCTAATTGGCCAGCTTTGACAACAGCTGAGCTCACCACACAAAGTGTATTGGAAAAGTGTTAATTTCAGTGTTAGTGTGAAAAAGTGAGGCACAAGGGCTTTGGTTTTGAGGTTTAATGGTGACTGCTTGCAAGCAGGGCCGGATTTACGTATAAGCAGAATAAGCAGTTGCTTTTAGGGGCAGGGCCGGTTGGGCAATAAGCGGGGCCTTGTGCGAATGAGTCCAAAGCGTGAACGAAACGTCACCAAGGAGCCCGACGCGGGGCCGTGTAAGATTTTACATGTTAAATTTGACATTTAGACTGGTTTAAAATATTTTAACAAGTTTAATGAGTGGGCCCCCATGCAAAAATATTATTGGGCCCCCTCTTCGATTTTTTGGGGCCCAAAAAATCCAACAAAATATAAAAAAAGTAAATTAAATTTTTTTTTCTTTATATTTTTTAAGATTTGGGTCCCAAAAAAGGCTACGCAAAGGGCCCCGGACTGTAAATACGCCTTTGGCGTCCCAAAAAAGGCTGCGAGAAGGGCCCCAGACCATAAATACGCTTTTGTGGCCCCAAAATTACCACACAAAAATTTCCCAAAAATAATTTTTGAAAATATATATATATTTTTTTATAAATTGAAGGGCCCCCAAAACTAAGGGGCCCCCATGCACCGCACTAGGTGGCGTATTGAAATCATTGTTTGGCAGGAAAAATGTCAGTGCATCTTGAAAACTTAGATTGTGCACATGCGCAGATGGATTTTTCAAGAGTAGACAGAAATGACCGACCATGTGCTGTAACTAGCCATGGCTGAGGGAATGCTAAAAATTGGTATTAAACGGGTACAAAAAGGGATAAAACCTGTAAGAACTGGAGAAAATGGGTAAATATGGGTTTGGAATGGTAAATCCTATGAATAAGTTGGCAGTTTTGGATTTTGAATGTCTTGTCTTAGTGTTATGTGGATAGGGACCATTAATGGTGGCATTGGAAATTTGATTTCATTATGTAAAAAGGAAAAAAAAAAAGAAATGAAGGGAAATGGGGAATTGAAGTGCAGAAACAACAGGAGCTTTACTAGAATTAAGAAGAAAATAAATTTGCATAATGTAACATGCCAAATTTTCAGGTCTCTGGCTCTGTGCAATAACATGGGGCAAACCACAGGGAGAGGTGTTTTCAGCAGAATTGTATAAAGGAGAGGCATAAACACAGGTTTGCTTGGTTGCAAAAGCCAATTTGATGTGCCAATGGGGGGATCTTGAAAATCTAAATTCCAAGGGATTTAACTTAAAGGGGAAGTCTGCTCTTGTATTATAAATAAAAAAAAAAAATGTGATTTCATTTTATTTTTTGTTGTTGTGATGATTGATGAGTTTGATCCAGTGATGTTGCAAAGATTTTGGATTTTGGAACTTATGAAATCCCAGAAATGCTTAAAATCTTGCAAAATTTAGCAAAATCTTTAAAGAAATCTGAATGAAATCCTGAAACCTAGGATTTATTACTTATTATTTTGGATCTAGGGTTTTATCTAGTTAACTATCCCTAACTATGCTGATATGAATAAAACCGGACTTCTTGGATCTTTTGTTCCTGGTCCAATACTTTACAGATTGGCTACCCCTGAATGTTGTTTTGAACTAATCGAAGTCCAACCTGGATAAGGTTTCGAAATGATCAAAGTCCATCTTGGATGTTGTTTCGCATAGGGGGACTCCTCTAATAGGGAGGGTCCCCCTGTTTCGCTTAACGAGTGTTTCGCATTAAGAGCAACACTCTGGAACGAATTATGCTCGTTATGCGAGGTTCCACTGTATTGTGGATCTCTCGGACGGCAGATCTTCTCCGATGTCATGTTTTCTAGAAAACTAGAAACCATTTTTTGTCTGTTTCCGGTACAGTAAAGCCGACGCAAAAAATCAAATGGCGGCACAAAAGACGGTGACGACAAGCAGCAAAATGCTTTGAAACAGGCATTTAATGAAAAGACGATATTTATTGTCGAAGCCGGTTTCTGCATGGAAAATTTTTGTATATTAAATATTGAAACATCAAAGAGAAATTGTGATTGTTTAGTTGACTTGAAATGAGGGTACTATATGTTTGCAAACTGAATCCTCAATTTTTTTTCCATTAAAATTTAAACGGGACTTTGAAGTCCAATTGCTCCCATTTATTAAGGGTAATATGGATTTTTGGAAAATGTTTCCCAGAGTTTTGCATCATTTATGCTGTCAATATATTTACATTTTTACAGCAGTGCAGAAAAATGTTTTTATATTTCATCAAGTTTTTGGAAAACCAGTCAACAAGAATTGATTTTTTTGTACAACTATAAATAAAAGTTGTTTTAGGAAATAAGAAAATATAAAAAAAGTAAATATTAGTTGTCTTATGTTGTCCTTTATTGTGTTTGCCTTCTGAAATAACAATGATTTGTTTGCTATGTACTCTAAACACACAAACTAAGAATAAATATTCAAAAAATGATGTCAGTTATTGTCAATCCAATTTTCTTTGAAGAAGCTAAATGCCAACTCCACTTTTGATTTATGCTTGTATTGTGCATGTGCATGCAATATCTACATAAAGCTGCAGCAAGGAATCTAGAATATGGTACAATTGGTTAATATTGGAGGTTTGGTTTACATATGGGAGAATTGGTCAAAAAGTAAAAGGTTTGGTCCAAAAATGGAAGGTTTGGTCCAAAAATGGAAGGTTTGGTCCAAAAATGGAAGGTTTGGTCCAAAAA
>JAQIXU010002562.1:0-11597 GCA_034701245.1 Strigamia transsilvanica
TTAACGATTTTCGCAAATTCTTTGTAAAATTAACGATTTTCGCAAATTCTTTGTAAAATTAACGATTTTCGCAAATTATTTGAAAAAATTTTTCTAAAATTAAAGATTTTTGCAAATTATTTGAAAAACAAACAATCAGAAAGTGCCGAAACCATAGACGTCCACGATAAGAAAGCGGCAAATTATTCTGCTATTTACTATTTATAATTAGGCAAACTCACAACCCTGGATTGTAAGGGTGAGGCGCCATGACGCCATATTCGACTATGCGGCTGCACAGAGTAAATAAATTAATTAATTAATAAATAAATGCACAAAGTAAAAAAATAAAAAATTGCCTTTTCACCGTGCCTCAAATGGCGGGTAGGTGATAACGTCATTTGTAATAATGCTATCGAATTTCTATCTTTCTACCTAAAGAGCTAGAACAAAATTTCCAATTATAAAGTTGTAGAGCATTATCATCTGTTTAGTACAAAATAAATAATCCCATATTTTTTAAATCAAATTTTATCAGGAAATTTAAAGGAAACATATCTTAGATAATAAAATTAAAACAATAGTCACAATCAAAATAATTATTTTATAATGTGCTCAAAATAACCACCATCTGCAGTGATGATAGTTGTGGTTGAAATTCCATGTTTCTGTGTGCATAAGCCAAAACCCTTCGTGTAATTTTAGCACAAACCCCTCGAATTCTTAATTCCAGGTGATTAATATTAGTAAGCTCGGTTTGATACACTTTGTCTTTTATGAATTCCTAAATGTCTCTTACATGAATGACATAACAACGCAAAATTGTCATTCTTAAAGGTGGATTTGCATTTGGAAATCTTTGGGTAAATGTTGCACTGACCATAAATTATGATCATTTCTAGATATTGTTTATTTGTATACCCAGCCATTTTATCAGTGCAATACATAAATAAAGTTTTAATTGAAAAATGCAAATTAGGTAACAATTCAATTAAATATGAATTGGATGATTTCATTTTTATCTTTTTTCCAGTTTTTCTTAATTTTACAACATAAGATATGTTTCCTGTAAATTTCCTGATCAAATATGACTTTTTAAAAAAAGGATCATTTTAGTGACAGGATCATTTTTAGCATTGCATTGGAAAAGTGGTTAACTTAGGTTGAGACAGGTTAGGTTAGATCAGAGTAGGTTAGCTCTGGTCAGTTCAGGTTAGGTTAGGTCAAGTCAGCTGTTGTCAGGTTAGTCCAGGTTAGGAAAAGGTCGTGGTTTTTAGGTTGGCGAAATGGTATAGTCGCCAGCTCAGGTCAGGTTAGGTGAGGTGAGGTTAAGTCAGGTGGGCTAGATCAGGTGGGGTCCGGTGAGGTTAGGTTAGGTTAGGTCTGGTTAGGTTAGGTCACGTTAGATTAGTTCTGGTTAGGTTAGGTCAGGTTAGGTTAAGTCAGGTGAGGTCAGGTAAGGTTAGATTAGGTCTGGTTATGTTAAGCCAGGTGAGGTGGGTTAGGTCTGGTTAGGTTAGGTCAGGTTAGATTAGGTCTTGTTAGGTCAAGTTAGGTTAGGTTAGGTCAGGTTAGATTAGGTCTGGTTAGGTCAGGTGAGGTCAAGTTAGGTTAGGTTAGGTCAGGTTAGATTAGGTCTGGTTAGGTCAGGTGAGGTCAAGTTCGCCCAGGTTAAGAGAACGTGGTCGTTTTTAATGATTTTTTGTGAGTTGTGTAAAAAGACAGAAAATCCCAAATCAAAAACAAAACAAAAAGTTGTTCTTGGACAGATACTCGCGGATGCTGGGCGCCTCCAGTTCAAGGAACTCTTTGCCAAAAAAAATCAAAAATCAAAAACAAAACAAGATAACTACTTTGATTAAACAGATAAGCTTTACTATTAAAAACAGGTAAGGTGATGTTTGCAGGGATGTAGAGGGGTGCAGCCCCCCCCCCCCCCCAATCGAATAAAAGCCAACCTCAGCTTCTCACCATTACATTGCTCTTTGTGACTGGTGGAAAAAACATTTATACAGACTGCAGCCGACGCACTATTAAAAAATAGATTTTGAAATAATAAATCAACAATTATGAGCCATTTTGTAAAAAAAAAGGTTGAAAAGCAATAACCACATCCTTCTTAAAAAGCTGTTCACCCGATAGGATGAGCGGGCCAGCTAGTTATATTACTAATATTAACTATTTTTACTATGCAATAAGTGCTCATTGTTTAGATCTGTATAATTACATACACTCAACCCTCGTTATACAGCCGCTCTTTAAACGGCATTTCGCTATAACGACCTTAGGAAAGTATGGAATTTTCCGACTTACAGCCCACAATGTGTCGTAGATACGGCCAAAAATCGGGAAATTCCATAACAAATCAGGGGAAATTGCCCCTGATTCGTTATACAGCATTTTGCTTTACAGCCAACTTTTCTGGAACCTATCTAGGCCGTAAAGCAAGGGTTGAGTGTATTGTGAAAACGGTTATTAAATATTATTTCTCATTTCATACAAAAATGGTAAAGATATTTTATGTTTTTTTATTTTATTTTATTCTATTTCATTCTGTTTTATTCTATTTTATTCTATTTTATTTTATTGAACTTTGTTTTGTTTTGTTAGTTGGCTCCACCCACATTCAAGATGGCGGTGTTATTCTGAGATGTGACCAATCAACAACATTTCCACTATCATTTCCTGTTCCTGGAACTTTAAACATTCACATTTGCATATTTAAGTTTATAAAAAAAGACAAATGTTACTAGCATGCCGATTACAACTGGTATGTGTTTTAGAAAAATCTTCCATAACTTCTTCATCTATATTTCAGTAAACACAGTTTTTCAAACTCAGGCACTTTACAAAAAATTGATAAGATAAATAAACAAAAACTGCTGCGCTGTACAGATAACATTTCAGGTGATAATTGCATTATTGAAAAACCACCCATTTCTCATTGCAAGAGGTTTAAAATAAATGTGGATACTTTTCATCATTCACATGTACACAGGATGTCAACACACAGGAAATCCATCTCTTGAAGTCACAATATTTTTACCCTCAATCAAGGTATTAATTTAACATTAAAATAACTAAACACCTAAAAGACTAGACGTGTTTGCACAGTAAATTAAAAAATATGTGCCTGACTGCTGACCAAACGAAATTTCTACACGGGCTACAGGGGTTGAACACCCGTAGTCCAAAAAATATCGCCAGCTAAATGAACACACTAAAATACTGCTGTATCTTAAGTCAATTATGCATTTAACTTACCGCTAACAAATAAATAAGTATATTTAAAACAACAGAAATCATTCCTATAGTTTTTACTTCTTATCGGTTTAATATATTAAAACATCAATAAAACAGTTACAAACACTGCAAGAAATTTTAGATTTACAAACATTTAAGTTTTGTAAATTTTTAGTCAAAGGTGTTTGTTTACAATCATTGTAAATTTAAGTTAAAGGTGGAATAAATTTGAGATTTAATAATAACCATTACATTAAATTTAAGAAAAAGTAAAATTTAATATTTTGCATAACATTTTCAATAGATTTAAAATTTGGAGAAATTTGATTTTTGAATAAAAAATTTATTACATAAAATTTTATTCAAATCCAATATTTTATCAAAAAAACATTAAATATGAACTTTCACAAGTTTAAATGTAATAAGTTGACTGAATGTAATAATTCAGTGTTTCTCAAACTTTTAGAGCTCCGGAGCCCTCCAAAAGCATACGAATTTTTGCGGAGCCCCTAATTCGAGAGCCATATTCAAACATTTAATTACTAAGTAATAAATAAATAAATAATAAATATACATATTACAAAAATGTCTAACTATTATTATTATTAGTTTATTTTACTTTGTTTTATTTTGTTTTATTTTATTTTTTTATTTATTTTTTTTTTGAGGTATTTCGCAGAGCCCTAGAGCTCCGTGAAGCACAGTTTGAGAAACACTGTAATAATTATTACAGTTTATAATATATAGAACACAGTTGTAATATTTGATTGTAAACTGTAAAATTTAAGTAAAATTGTTTAAGTAAAATTGAATTAAATTAAAATTGAAAAAATTGAATATAAATAACAAAAATTTGCCAAAAATTAATTTTTTTTTAAATTTTAAATTTAAAAACAAATATTACAACTGTGTTCTATCTGTAATAAACTGTGATAATTATTACATTTAAATTTAAATTTAAAAAAAAATTAATTTTTGGCAAATTTTCGTTTTTTAACTTTTTAAAAATTTTTGCGCGATTAAAAGTCGTTGCGTCCAAGTTTCCACGCAATTAATTGGAGCATGATTAAAAGTCGTCACGATTAAACGGGCCGTGATAAACTGAAAACTGTCACCAATCCTTTTTTTGGAACAAATGCAGTTTACCAGCCACTTCTTGGATTTTCTCCATAATTTGGATTTAGGGGTAATTAAAGGCAAGAAACAAATGGTGTTAAAATTTTTTGGTGCAAACAGAACAGAAACGGGAAAGCCATTATGCAGATGACATACACAACTTTATTTGAAACCCTGTTAGAAATCATAAAAGATTGAATTTTGCCAAAGACAACTGTTATATCCGATTGTTGGAAGACATGATTGTCTCAATGACAAAGGATTTTTAAAATTTTTAATTTTAAACTGCATTTTTACACTTTTGTTAAGTAGTCATGGAGGTTAATAGAAAGAAAGGATTGTTGTCAATTATAGGTTTAATTTTTAAACTTAAATTTAAACTTAAATTGTCACTCTCTGTTCATGAATTATTATATTATTGCCTTGAGTATGACATGAGTGACATTGACGTACAATTTTTCATAATGAAATATGAAAATGAGTGAAATGATTTCTATATCATCATATCACTTTCCAAATGGTAGACACTAAGACAAAGATAACTATACCATGTACCAAGGGATCCCGAAGCTACAGGGGCCCTAGCCTTTGACTGTTTTTTAAATTGAAACAAAATAAATTGTAAAGTGTTTGCTGGGTCAAGTAAAAATTATTTCATAAGGGTTAACATCCACATTTGCCTGTTTCAGTTTGAAAAGAAGACAAATGTCACGGGCATCCCGAATACAACTGGTATGTATTTTATAAAAATCACGCACAGTATCTTATCTACATTTCAATAACATTCTTTTTTTCAAATTCAGGCTCTCAAAAGAATGATGAGGAACAAGCATGAACAAAATCACGTGCGCAGTATAGATAACAATTCAGGTGATAATTGTTATTGACCGAATACGCTCATTTCTCATTCCAGAAGCTGAAAAATCTGTGTGCAAATTCTGTAAGTAGCATTTTCTATAATTATCATGAATAGTCAGTAAGTGAATGAGTGCCTTTGTCGGTGTTTGGAATGGCATCACATGGCCAGGAAGGGCCAAGAGACACTGGAAGCAACACACACTAAAACCCACCAAAATATATTGGACTTAAGGTTATTATGCTTTATTCTGGTTGTCTGGGTTAGGGGTGGTGAACCTTTTTTCTGCCAAAAGCCATTTGGATATTTATAACATCATTTGCAGGCCATACAAAATTGTAAACATAAGAATTACCGTAGCCTAATTTCCAGGTTTGTGTCACCCAGTCAGTCTAGAGCGCATTCCTGTGTTTGCCTTTGCTCCATGCCCAGCTCCTAATGACAGAGAACTGCAAGGAGCACTGCTGATGCGCCCAATAACCGCTGGGCAGCAGATGGTCACGGTTTGTTGAGCAGACGCTACCAAGCTCACTAAAAACTGTCCAATTTAAATGGCATCCAGTCTTCGGCATATAGGTAATTCTAGTAGCATTGAAAATTAGGTCAATAGTGGCTCAATCTTGCCAATATTAAACTAATTCTATGCCTGTCTGCTCTTGAGTGCGTAATATGTAATGTTGAACTAATTAAACACCAACAATGGTTAGCAATATTGGCATAATAAGGAAATACAACATCAGGAATATGTTGATTACTAATCAGAGACATAGGCGAAAACAGAACCAACAAAAGTTACATTGGCTCTTCATGACAACAATATTACTTGCAGCTTGGTTTGCTTCATCTTGCTCCGATTTGCTCAATTTTGCTCCGTTTTGCTTCATTTTGCTACAGTTTCTTCAACTTGCTAAATTTTTCTTCCATTTTCTTCTATTCTGCTTCAATTTGCTCTATTTGTTCTGTTTTGCTCCATTTTGCTCCGTTTTACTTTAAATGGCAACCTTTTATTCCAATTTGCTCCTTTTTTCTCCATTTTGACCATTTTGCCTCAATCAGATGTCAAGGGCGGTTTGTTGCATGCTTCAAGATTGGTCGGCTGAATAATGGGTTTTTTGAAGGATTGTCCTCAGTGGTTGTCATTTTATGACGTAGATAGTGGTAAAATGCAACAGTTAAGGGTAATAAAATGTTAAGTTTCCATACGAGTTTGTCTGTTGTCAACTGAAACAACTAAGAATAAGTCGCACAAAGCAAATATGATTATACAATTTAATGCATCAAATATCCACAAAGGAAATATATCGTAAGAATGCAATGAATCTTTACAGATATTGCGTTGAAGCTATGACTGATAGTCCAAGCACAAGTGGTGAAGTGAATGCAAGCGACAAGTTAGATGGCACTGGATATGTATATCAGAAGATTGAGGCCAGGAATGTAACTACCGTAATTAACAACTACTCACTGCCAGATGCTCAAGGTTAGTATCATCATTTTACATATTTTAATCCAAAATATACAAATTTGCAAATGGGTGTAAATAAGTTAATTAATTTATACCAGCTGCTACGAAACCGAGGCACAACATCACAACATGCTGTGAAGTCACTAGTGATGGCAACAAAGAGTGCGAAGTTTTGGAAAAATATTTGAAACGCTTTTATATCAAATTAGCTTTACCCAAAGTTGCTTGGATAAAGGGAAGAAAAAGTTTGTCACTTGATGAATATTTCATCCAACCCGAACTAAAAGAATCGGAAAAAACAATCAACATTGAAGAGGTTTTCAGCTCAGTGAACAACAGGCGACCACTTAGAATTCTTTTCGAGGGTCAACCCGGCTTCGGAAAATCAACGTTGGCGAATAAACTCGCCTACGACTGGGCAAATAAGAAAGAATACATCAACTTCAAATTTGCTTTGCTTGTACTCTTACGAGACCTAGAGCAACAAAGTTTCGAAGCTGCAGTCGAAGAAATTGGAAAGCGGTGTGCTTCCGACAATATCTTGGAAATTATAAACTGTCACAAAAGCGAAACACTTTTTGTACTTGACGATTTAGATGAGTTAATACCAAAAGAACGACAAGACATCATGAGAATTTTGTATCGCCAAGATTTTTGCGATGTGACGGTGGTTGCATTCTGTCGGACGGGTCTATTCAGATTAAGTGATGATGAACGTTCAGCATTGTTCGGATCAATTGAAATGGATGACAACTTTTCTGACAGGCGAATATGCACTTTAGGCATTACTAGCGATTTGAATAAACAACAATTTTTGAGAAAATTTCAACCAACAAGAAATCCTATGGTAAATGAAATTGACTTACAAACAGCTATTGACACTGGAAATGAACGTTTAATACCAGATTGGGCATTACTTAATTCGCCGTTACTTCTAATGATGCTGGCAATAATGATGCAAGATGGTGAAACCGTTGCTGATTCCTCCAACTTGACGGATGTTTACAAAAAATTATTTAATTTCAATTTGAAACAAAGTTATACAAAACGTAAACTGAAAATTGACATTAACTTTGACCTATTTCGTCTTGATTCATCACCTAGTGAAATTCAGAAAACGATGATGGAGTTTGGAAGGTTGGCTCTGAGAAAAATAGTTGAAAATGACTTCATATTTGAAAGGGATGAATTAACAAAAGAAGTTTATGAAATTGGCTTCCTAATGAATCACGGTGAACAGATTACATTTACTACATCAACAAATCATTATGACGTAATGCATCTGTCCATATTGGAATTCGCCGCTTCTTATTCATTATGGATAGACCTGAAATTAAATGAATATGAATTTGTAGAAAAGAATTTGAAATTGATGATGAACCATTTCATAAAAACTAGAGGAGTGTCAATGGTAATACCACATGTTACCAGTCTATTAGGAGATGAATTAGATCATCTCTTGTGTCACATTGATTCGGACAGTGCATGGTTTATTTTATTTCCAACTCTACCATATTTTCTCCTCTTACACTGTTTGTCAATCAATTTTTCTAAGAGTAAACACCTGAGTAATTTTATCTCTCCTTGCATCACTTTAGCCATGCCTGAGCAAATAGAAGTAATAAAATATGGTATCGAATGTGGTAAAATTAAACTAATTAGGATCAACAAAGCAAGTAGATTAGAAAGATTCACAAATAAATTGAGGGCTCAGTTAGTAATTTTCTTCAAATTAGATCCGAGCATAGATTTCAGTGTGTACTCAACTAACCCCTGTAAAGTAACAGAAATGGTTTCGTATCCAATTCCATTTGAAGGACCATTGGATAACTGTTTAAACTTCGCTGCACCATCAAACTGTGAATCGTGTAAATTAGAATTTAATACTTATTCAGAAAGTAAAATATTTCTACAATTAGTAACAGAACAGGACGGATTCAGAAAAATCAAATATCGGTATTTACGGATTAAAATATCAACTGAATTTGAGAAAAATGTTGTTACAGCACTTATAACAAATAATCAAGTGGGGAAACTAGCATTACTCACAGCAGAGCAGACACTAACAGGTGCATTAGATATGAATGACTTTACAACTGCTGCTGTTCAATCAAGCTACTTGACAGGCTTAAAATTGCGTGGTTTTACCATCGATTTGTATGATTTTACTAATGGTGGAACGAAGAAATACACTTTCATGATTTTCATCGATTGTACTTTGACTTGCAAGAAACCATTAGTATCTAGAAACTGTTGCTACAGCTTGGAATTTGATAATTTACAAAATATTGAAGCAATAAATCAGATGGAGCCTACTGTGTTGGCTGGTTGTTTGAACTCCGAGATTAATGATTTGATAGAGAAATATCCCACGTGGACTGGTTTTAAGACTGTGAAAACATTACGTGTGACTCAAGATAAGAAAATGTTTCGAAATCCATTTAGAGAGCTACGAACATTGGAAATTCGTGTTGTTACAATTACAAACATGGAGAAGTTAGCAGAGTGGATCAGCACCCTCCCTATTAAACATCTGATCATTTCTAATGATATTTCATCGGATATCATAAATCTATTCAAATGCATGAATAATTTGTGGGCCAACGAACAGAAATCACATTTGAAAAGAATAACTTTAAAGGAGAGTGGGACTTCTAATGAATCCTCAGTCGTTTTTGAATTACTCACTGGACTCAACCGCGCCTATTGGGATGAAGTCAACTTACAATCAATAGGAACCTACAAAGACCTCGAAAAACTGGTAGATTACGTATCTGAATTGAATTTGTTCATCAAACCTGCCCAATCGGATGATACACTCTTGCCTGGCACAACTTTTGAGTTCTTTGACACACTGTGTATTAAAAGAAGAACTAAAAACAGTGGCGGCACCAATATTGGAAAGACGCCAGCAATGGGTCATCAAAAGAAGTATTTAAAAAAATTAATAAATAAATAAAAATAATAAAACAAAATAACCTTAGAAATAAAATGGAAAACTAAAAGCACTAGCTGCATTCAAAAAGTCATGTTTCAAGCGTTTTAGATGTCTGGGTTTTTGTGATGGCAAACAATACAAAAGTAATAAGAAAACATGACACATTGAATGAAGCTACTGTTTAGGCACTTTTGGAATGCAAAATTGGATTATTTTCATGCACAAAACTTCCTTTTTACGAGGAAAAAGAGTAAAATAACTCATATCACGTTTTTTTTTAGGTTCTAATATAAAATAAAAGCTTGAGATGTACTTGTGGGGATTGAAAGAAGCATAAAAGAGGAGCGGGGGTTGACCTTGTTTTATTTTTTTTATTATTATTGTATTTTGTTAATTTTATTTACTCTAATTTAGTTTTTAGTTTTAAATTTTTCTTTTGTTTTATTCATTAGATCATACTGTTTCGTCTTATTCCCAATTATTTTATGTGTTTTTGCTGTGTTCGTATATATATTTGCTCCCACTTTGGTTTAATGAGCATCGATCGTTGTCCCCGCTCGTGTTTCTTCCCCAATGTTGCGTCACTTCCGTCACCCCACTGTTGCGTCAGTTCTATTGCGACAAAAGAAGTTTCACTTGAAAAATTCAAGTTTCCAAGAAGACTACGCCTCTGGTGACAAAATACAAATAACCGAGACCTGAGAAACGTTTTGGACTGTCCACTACATACCGCACGGCTTGTTTCAACTTTTGGCTTTTCTTAAATAATGGTTAACTATATGATTTTGGTAAATTTGTTTCTTGTTATTGTGTGCAATTGAATCAAATAAATCAAAGTACAGTTTTAAGCATGAAATGTGTGCAATTTAGTAACAATTTTTTACACCAAAATATGAAAGTCAATAAAATGATGTCTATCTCCCCAAATCCCCCTACAAATGCAAATGGAAGACACCAACACTGTTGCGACATGCAACACAGCCAGAGGTAGTCTTAGAGGATTGGAACTTCACGCCAACACATTTTTGGCCAAATTTTTGCCAAACTTCGGGTGCAATTTATCTAAATTTGTCAAAAATGTTTTTAATCTTTTTTGTTTTAACTGACCAATCTGGAGTGCACTTCCTGTCCAAGTAAGGGCCCTCCAGATTGGATCAGGACCTTAATCCTAATCTCCTTCTTAGCCAATGTCCATCAATGACTTTCGCCCTCTGGCGGTTTGTGGCTAAAATGTTTTTGATCTTGTGCATATGGTTTTTGGGGTGGCTTTCCTGCCCCACTCACTATGCTACAAAATCCTCCCTCCTTTCTTGTAACGTCCCCGTTCATCGAAATACTTTCCCTAAACAACACTACACTAAAGCTGTGGTATTTTTGTGGTCCAATAATCTTCTAAATAGCAATGAATAGCAATGCATATTTTTTCATGGAAGGCCACTGCCTCATCTATATCCATCCATCCCGGCTCTTGGCAACTGGTCCTATGTCTTGATCTACTCTGCCCATCCACTTTTTGTATTTTTAACTTCAAAAGTAGAATTGTAACATTTGGTAATTGAAAAATCAAATTTATGTTACCTGCCTCATTATACCATAAATGGATTCTGTCAGGATGTTTGGATTGGATCTCTTCCAACTGCGGTCTTAATAGGATGTCCCGATCCAAATGATTTGCAAACGATAACAACATTTCGCTTTTATCGTTTGGATCTCATAGCCTATAAAGAAAAACATTACACTTGGTAAACTTTCCATTACTTGTTACAACAAAATTTTCTGAATTTGTCCAAAACTTTTGTGAATTTGTCCAAAACTTTTGTGAATTTGTCCAAAACTTTTGTGAATTTGTCCAAAACTTTTGTGAATTTGTCCAAAACTTTTGTGAATTTGTCCAGAATTTTCAGAATTTGTCCAAAATTTTCTGAATTTGTCCAAAATTTTCTGAATTTGTCCAAAATTTTCTGAATTTGTCCAAAATTTTCTGAATTTGTCCAAAATTT
>JAQIXU010002563.1:0-11596 GCA_034701245.1 Strigamia transsilvanica
GAAACAAAAACATCCTTCTTCTTATTATATGGTATATCAATCCCCCTGACTTTATGACCGATCAAATCGTTCCAAAATCCATAAACCCCGCGACCCAATCTCAGACTCCTGTTATAGGGCCCCCAAAGCTCCCCCACCACGTCCACCACGCAAAACGCGCAGGCAATTTTAAACTTGACCACTGGTCTCAATTTGGCCATGCTACAAAGCGCTCGAGCCGTTTTAGTCCACTCGATCTTGCCGTAATGTGTCCACTTGACGCAATTCTTCATTATCATCGCCACGTCCTCCAGGCCGCGGAGGGACACGTGACCGTGCAGGAAGGCGAACCATTGGTGCAATTCGTTTCGCAAATGGCCGACGTATTTTATTAGCCACGATTTGTGCAATTGGGGACATTTCATCGTTTCTATTTGCTTGCAAATGGCGTTTTCTATTGTTTTCCAGTTTTGGGATGATGGATTGTCGAACCAATCGCTCGGCTTGCAAATATGCGCGTTTGAGTTCCAGTATTCGATTGCGTGGTTGACACAGACAATGTGCTGAAGATTGGGCAATTCGAAAACACACGACATTGAGAAATCGAAACTATTGGAACAAGCGAAACAATTGGAACAATCGAAGCAAACTGGTTTTGGAATAAGAAATTATGGTCAATATATACTAGGTGGGAATGGTCCGTTTACTAGACGTTGCATCAATTACGTACAGTAGACGTTACGGGGCCCTAAATCAAATTTTTTTAAAAAAAATTTTATGATTTGAATAAACATTTATTTCCTCGTCTTGTCTATTGTTTACCACCGCAACCTATTATCGGGATGCCTATTCACCAGCGCAGTACCGGTGTCCTCAGCTCCGCGGATCGTAATTGATGAGTTTTGGTTGAATTTCTGAAAGAAGTTTTTTATTTAAATGGAGGAAAAATCTTTATTTAATCATTTCCTTATCACTGGTATTTAATACCGTTGAACTGCACATGCTACAGTCTGTGCCACAATCTTGATGACAAATTATGAAGATTTTTTTTTCCAATGCAGGACCTTTCAGATAACATATACACTCATTCCTCGCTGGCCGTAAGTCGAAACTTAGACGTAATTACACAAAGCCGTTATAGCGAAAAGCCGTGTAAAGAGGCGCCGTGGTGAGAGGTATGAGTACAGTCGAAACTCGTTATAACGAATTTTTGTAAATGTCTTACTCGGTTGGTCGGCCATAGAACACCATAAACTTGTATTGTTGCGTTTTTTTGCGATTTATTGCAAAAAATCGCAAGACATTGCAATAATTACAAGATTACTTACATGGAGTGTATTTGTAATGCATGGTTCACTTTTGAAATTGGAATTTGTTTCGTATCAAGTCCGAAAAAGGAAGAATTTGACTGCGCACCTGTTAGTGTTAATATTATAGATTTTATATCATAATATCAACACTTTCTTTCTACACTGATTTGCTGCTGCAGGAACTTGCTTACCATTTAGAAAATTCAGATATTTTTGAATTTTTCAAATAAGAAAATCTTTGATTTTATACTAAATTAATTTAACGTTTTAACGTATTTTGTTGGAATTTTTGGGCCCCTAAAAATCGAAGAGGGGGCCCAATAATGTTTTTGCATGGTAGCCCAAAATTTGAAGCTACGCCTCTGGGGGCAGGGGGTCAACATTGGTCGCAGTGATCGGCATTGGTCGCCAAGACTGACCTGACAATGTGTTGGTCATTGGCTGCAATTCAAACTGAAATTCCGCCATCATCATATTTTCTTTTGGTGTTGCAGCCAGTCACCTAACAACAAATACAACACAACCGAAGCAATTTCTTTTAATGATAAAATATTTGCATAGCGGCCATTTAAAAGAATAACATTTATTAATCGATATGAAGACAAAATATAATCATCATTTTCCAAATTCTGCAATTTTAAATATCCAACTAAATTCCTCACATCACCACAAAAATCAAGCCAGAAAAAAAAACAAAAAAAAACAGAAAACCCAAACAAATAAACGAAAAATTGTGACCTTCCGGTGAACAACGGTCACTGCCACACCAATCAGCTCTCTGAAACGATGAAACGAGAGACAGCAGGTGGAATTGTCCAAGAGGGTCAATGCGGCCCAACCATTGGAAAATGCACTTTGCGACCACTGACCCCTAGACGACACAATAAACAACCTAAACACAGTAGGTGCATTCATAAACCAGTTAATAATTAACCTAAGATTTTACATGTTAAATGTGACTTTTTTAAACAAGTTTAAATGACTTTATGAATGCGCCTAGTGTCTCTCGTCAAACTTCGCTAGAAACGAACACACACAAGTTTTACATCAAATTTTTCTCACAACATTATTTTCAACCTTAAATTGATGTTTTAGGGAGAAAAAAATAAGCGACCATACGAAAAAATGTCGTTCAAAACTCTTAAAGCACCAACAGTATATCAAAAACCTGACACGACACCATTCGGTACAGTAATACTATGGTAATTATTCTTTGGTATATTGCTGTATTTTTTTTTTCTTTAATTTAAGTACAGGAAAAAAATTCAAACCAAATTCAATCTAACACGTGACATTTCAAACTGTGATAAAATTCAAACATTTTTTGTTTTTTTTTAAGTTCAAAGCAGTACATATTTCATTATAATACAATTCAATATTATTTTCTACTATAGACACGATATCTACAATATGTTCTGTAGCATTTATTGGTTCCGACGCTTCGAAATTATGATATTTACAGTTATGGAACAACATGATTTGGTTAAAACATGAAGAAAACCAAATAAAAACATTTACTTTCTTATATCTATTAAATACTAGATTGGTCGATATTTTTAATTTAAAAATGAAATTAAAATTAAATGAACGAATGGGAAAATGCTTCACTGAGGAGACGAAGACGAGGCCGACGACGGCGGCCGCTGAGGCGATTTGGCAACGGCCGCGGCACTCACGTAGACGTTTTCGGCAAATTTGTTGACGCGCTCTACTTCGACGCGGTATTCGCACTTGGAAATGTACCGTACGTGTTTCTCCGGTGGGTTTTGATTCGATACGGACACGGATCGCACGGTCGTGTGCGACACGAAACATGCGGGCATCGTGAATTCTACGTAAACATAATTATCTAATTCCTCAGGCATTTGGTCATATGATGTCAATTCAAAACGACACACGAATGAATGTTCAGTATATGCACCTACAGATAACAAAATTTATTATTAATTATTATTATTAGTAATTATTAATTGAATCAGGGTTGTGCGGTGGTCTTTGGCGTTCTGGCACGCTTCACGATTTTGCCACCAGGCGCTTAACCGAATCCAGGGGCGGATCTAGGTTTTTCAGAGCCTAGGGCTTATTGAAGTCCAAAGGGGCCCCATTTTTTGTTAGATTAAAATAAAACAAGTAATACACTCAACCCTAGCTTTACGGCCGGGATACGTTCCTGGAAAGTTGGCCGCAAAGCGAAATGCCGTATAACGAATCAGGGGCTGTTCCCCCTGATTCGTTAAGGAATTTCCCAACTTTTTGGCCGTATACCGAAAATGTTAAGCCGCAAATCGCCGTATAACGAGGGTTGAGTGTATTAAATAACACTCCGATACAAGCCATTGTCGATTGGCAACACAATAATTAGGGAACCAGTGGGCTCCGTGTAAATTCGTATGCTTTTGGAGGGCTGCCACTACGCTATGCCACCGCACAGTCCTGAATTGGATGTTGATCGAACCCTGTCCTTCCTTCGGTAGACGGGGAACGCGCCAAACGATTGAACGGTGGTGATGTTCGTATTTGGCTTGTCCCGTGCTCACTTCGATCAGACTGGCTTCGGACGATTGGGCTGCTCCCATCAATCTTTCCAAACCCTGAAAAAAAGCGAAATTAATTATTCGAAATTAAATTGCACTCAACAACACTTTACTTTTATTTTCCCAGGTTTCCGCGACGCTGATTTCAGAGAACCATATCGAAAATGTTTCTCCACTCGGAATAAATAAATCCAACATTCCGGTAGCAGGTACCGAAAAGAGATATCTTCGCAAGGCACTTGGCCGTGCTTGCGGCTACTATACCCAGGCACCAGCACATCAATGCGAAGCTCAATTCGGTTCCCATCTATCGCCAATACTGATTTTACCTACAAAAGAATAAACAATAACAAAAATTACCATACATTCAACCCACAATCCTTTCGAATAAACTTTACTTGTAATGGAAGTTCCCGCACTTTGGGCGGCCTCACTCGAAACCTCAACAGCTCGAAAAAACACGCGTCCGGAGGATGAAACTTGATATTTCTCGTCTTATCAAACTCCGCTTGACTGATGACCGTATGGAACTCCAGATTCTCTAAGCGGATCCACTCTTCCGTGACCACAGGAATGATGTCGTATCTCCCGACCACTTCCTTTCCCTTCTTCGGCAGATCGTTCAATCCGACCTCGACATCCGGCATGCCGGTAATAAACGCTAGAAAGAAGACCCGGACTCTAGCCAACTGCTTGTTCACGTGACCGCTCTTGGCCACATCGCAATACGTCTCGTCCTGCACGGTCACTTGGATCTCCTCCGTCTTGTACGTCAACGCCCGATCTCGGTGCGCCGCCAGATGGAACAGCGCGTCCTCGACCTGTCGCGCGAAAACCTTCAGGTCGCAGTACTCGTGGCACCCCAGCTTCAACAACTGCGACACTTGCGGCGCATGCTCCAACGGCAGGCCCAGTTTGGCCAGCTGGCCAAAACTGGTGATCTGTCCGTGCGCCACCTTGGTGATCTGCCCGGGCCGCACGCCGACCCGTTCCCGGTAGAAAACGTACTGCAGTTTCAGGGTGAATATCTTCCCGTACTGATCGAACTGCTGCGCACTGATTTCCGATACGGAATAGCACGCTTGCAGCGGCAACTCTTGGAACGGGTCCTTGTCGTCAGGCGAATTGAACAGATGGAGCACGTGGTCGGACAGCCGCACAAACACCTTCTTCCAGAAGCGCTGCCCGGTGATCTTCTTCTTGTTCGGCTGCCGCAAGACCATCGACCAACCGGGGCCCTCATACTTGGGCGGGAAATCTTCCAGCGGTTCAGTGTCGTCCTCGTCGAACAACGGCGACCCCAAGCTTTCTTGCGACTCCATGCGCTCCATTTCCTTCGTGCTCGAGACCGTTGTCGGCGTCGCGTAGTTTTCAAGCTCGGCTAAATCGGGCACTTGGGATTTAGCTTGAACTTCCATCAAATCGTCATCGCCGAAAGACAAATTGTCGGCAGTGCCGCCACCGCTCTGGTCGAAAGGGTTTAAGCGGGGCGCTGAGGAGGTGTGGGCCGGTGACCGGACCGGGGATTTCGGTGGCGGAGGAAGCAGTACCGGCGGTAAACCCAACTGCATCGGCACCTCATTCATATCCCTCATTTTAGGCTTGATGAAGATGGAGAAATCAGGCCCGCTGTCGTCTGAATCCGAATCCTCCTCGTCTTGGTAGATCTTCTGCTGGTTGGGCGGCGCAAATCGCGGCGACGGCTGAGGAACGGCCGGTGGCTCCGTCATGGACAGAAACGGATCGAATTCGTCCATTAGGCCGAATCCATGACCTCCAGTCTCCGGTAGCTTCTGCATTGACGATCCTCCGAAAGGATCGTAATGCTCGTCTTGTGTGGTGGTGACGGTCGAAGCGCTCTGGAAGCGAGCTTCGAACGCGTCAAAAGCCGCATTGTCCATACAAGCTTTCGGCGGCGATTCGATAGTTTCGGATACAGACACACCGGAATCTTCCTCTTTGGAGTTCAGCTCCTCCTGGGCATCGTCGATACTCTCTCGGTCAGGAGTAAAGGTTTCCACTTCGTCCTTGGCTTCTTCGTGTATTGTAGCTTCGGGTACGATTTCGGGTATAGTTTCGTCCACGGCAACAACCGCGGCCGATGCTTCCGCAATCTGCGCTTCCAAGTTGAAGAAGTCGCTGTCTTCGGGACACGGCGTTGGTGGATCGAACCCAGTGAGGGGTTCGACGGGAGTTTTTGGACCTCTTTGGCCCAGCGCTTCGAACACGTCAGCATTTTGTCTCAATTCCACCGGTATCTCTATCCTTATTTTTGGCTGTGCTGGCGGCAAACCGTCGAAAGTGTTCATCGGTTGCATTATCGAGTCAAACGCGTCGAACACGTCGATTGGCGGATTCATCGGCAAGCTCTCCATGCCAAACGCATTCGGTATCGCTTGATCCAGACTCGAATCTCTCCTCGAGCCGAACTGCGACGACTGCCGTCTGGATTCAACGGCGGAACCCAACGGCGGTTCCTGCGCTTTGCCAGGTGTCTCGACCTCGGACCAAGCATCGTTTCCTCCAAACAAACTCGAATTCACATCCGGTGTCGGCTGAGCACTGGGCGGTGAAATGGCACTGAAAAAGTCATACTTGTCTGCCTTTGGTACTTCAGCCGAAGAAGTCGATATTGCAGTTGTCATCAAAGTGTCATTCAAGTCGAACAAATCTCTACTCACGGACCCTGAATCTGTGACCGGTGCAACCCCCACGTCCCCAAAAGGGTCCAACAATGTGTCCATCCCGAATAAATCGTCCACTAAAGACGGTCTCTTCTTCGGTGGTGGGGGACGAACAGGCGGTGGTTTGGTGACACCGAAGAAATCATTGACGCTCTCGCCAGTTGACGCAGCAGCGGCAAACGGGTTCCCGCAGGAGGGTCCATCGATCAGATTGGTCGGTGCCGAAACTGAAAACAAGTCGACTGAGCCGTTCAGAAACGGGTTCGTGGCACTCGGCTCGCACGGCGAATCCGAAAGAAAAGGATTCGGCGACTTACTTCTCGAAGTGGGAGGAATGTACGGATTCATTATGTCCAGGCTCTCTCTCCGGGAGGTCTGCGTCGAACCGAAAGTCTGCGAAAGCACAAAAGGATCGCTATCTGCGGACACTTCCGGAACTTTGGGTCTTTTCGCCCCGATGCTGGGCTTACGGATAGATAGGTCTGTCGAGTCACTATGGTCGCGGGCTCGGGGCCGAGCGCGCACCTGAGTCCGTGCAATCGAAGACTGGACGTCGACGAAAGAAGTGTCGAAGGGATCAGCACCGTCGTTGTTCAACGGCTGAATGCCAAAATCGTCGTCGTCGTCATCCTCGAATACATATTGCTCGCTGTTTTCAAATGCAAAGTCGTTGGCAGAAGCGAAGTCAAAGCCGTTGGCGTCCCCCTTCGGCTCTCCAAAGGGGTCCTCGGGGATACCACTACCGGTTGGCGGTGGAGGCCGAGGCGGCGCGGCGTTTTGTTGCTTCGGGGGTGGTGGTCGCGGGGGTAGTGGTTTAGACACAGAATGGTCGTAGCCTGGCCAGGGGGGGATTTCCGCGATGGTTTCCGAGACGGGTTCCGCGGGAAGGGTGCTATGCGCTACTATTTTAGTGAGATTGTCCTGAGTCTTTTGTAGTGTTTCGGTGATCCGACTAGTCAATTGCTTGTACGCCAACCACTCTTCGGATTGCTCGTCTAGGCGTTCTTCATAGGGGACCCAATCCTTGGGGGCGCCTTCGGGTCGAGTGGCAGCCGGTGGGAAGAACTGGTTCGGGTCGAAATCATCGTCGTCATCATGCAACCCTTTCTTGGAGCCCTTGATCTTCTTCTTGATGAAGTTCATCTCCTGGACTACTTTGCCTCCTGAAGTCAACAAGAAATATTTATCAAAACACAATACCTAGCGCTATGGACATTTTTAATTAAATACAACAATAGAAATGTTGCGGTGCAACATAAACCCTTGTTTGGGTGCTAATTAACGGATAAGAACGTTTTGGGTGGACGTAAAAACCGTAAATGTGTGTTACGAGCATCTAAACTTCATTTCAGGCCACAAGAAATTCCACTGTTCTGCGGTTGGCGCATGTACCATCAAGAAAGTTGAAAGTGCCACTCGCAACGCACTGGTAAATCCCATTAATCATGCACGAGGCATTTGCCAAAGAAAACTGCAGCGCTTTCAACAGTTTGACGAAATTCTTGTATATTAAATTGCACATGATCAGCTAATGTCTGCACCATACCGTAATTAATTTAGGCTTAAAAGCTGCTTAGATATTTATACAAATGAGCAAATTGTATTAATACTTTTTTTTTATTTTTTATTTTTTAAATTTAAAATTCACATGATGATTGGCAGGCGCGATTCAATACAATCACCCAACACGTAGCGGGGAATGTCAAGATCCGAGACGAGCACCATGGTGACAACATTCATCAACTTCAACCAATTTCATGCCCAGCTCGCGCCTCCCATTAAGCCTTCGGTGGGACACGTAACAAATTAACATTCAAAACGATACAACTGTTCGCCCTTATTTAATAACCGATCAATTTGCAACAACGATGAAATAAAAATCACAAAAATCCAATTTAAAAAAAAAAAAAAAAAAAAAAAAAAAATTACACACTCCATTTTGGCATTTCCAAACACCAAAAATAAAAATAAATTATTTTTTTTTGTTATTCAAAAATTTGCATTTTTCGTGCTATTTTTTCAGTTTTTTCAATAGCACAGTTTCCAAGCCTAAACAGGTGCTCGGCGGTGAAGCCGCTCTTTTCCGCTGCCGCTGCGGAGAAAAAAGCCGAATTTCATCGCGTAAAAATTACGCACTCGTCGACGCATTATCGAAAACGATGATGAAATAAATCCGCGCCGTTCACCTTGGGTACTTACTCACCGAACCGGGCGGTCCCTCACCCTCAAATCGGTGACGAGAAATTGCCCCGATCGAGTTGGGATGGAAGCGCACGAGAAAATGGCGGCGGCGTCGAAACGAGCGTCTAAGGGGCAAAGCGGGAAGAGGAGGAGGAGGATGACGACTTTTCCCGTCATTCCACGCACGAATTGACCGATATTTTCATCGTGTACGAAACCCCCGACTCACTAAACAGACTCGTCTTTCCCTATTGATTTATCGAGCTCATTCCGCGCTGCCTTTTTTTTATATATCAAATAAATCACAATTTTTAACTGAAATTAATTAATTAATCAACGCCAAAAGAAGAAATTAAACTGCTGTGCAGTCAAGTCACCGAAGGAACATCAAGGGGCAGCTAATCACACCCAAAAACCAAAAAAAAAAAATATTTTTTTTTTTTCATGAATAATTTAAAAATTCAAAATTATTTCATAATAAATAAACAACAAAAGTGATATCCGTTGATATAGCACACACTTCCTACAGCTGTCTACATAAATAAAACGACATGACGTTCAATCGTCTGTCTGGTTGATTGGAGTGGAAAAATATTGAGAAATTATTTTTCTTTTGGGAATTAGTTTTCGTTAGGAAACCGAAAATGCGTGACAAATTCGCGTCCATTTCCGGTTTCCAGCGATTTGCGACACAATTGAAGTCGTTTTGTGAAACGGACCCAACTTTTTCACATTTCCGTGACGTCACCGCTGGCGCAAATCGATAAAATCAATTGAAATGTGTGTACCTGAGAGATGTCGGATTATTCATTAGTGTTGCGAGGAATTTGTCGTGCGGGCGCATTTTGGGTGCATCGAACAACATGTCCACATCGAGCCCAAGGTGTGCGATAAGGTGGCGAAGCTCCACCGACGTCAATGTGACCGGAGCGCCGAATGCGAGCACAAAATGCAGCGAAATCGATCATCACACTAAAAATAAAGCGTTTGCTCCAATATGAAATCTCCCACCAGGTGGCAGCACCCAAAACACGTGACAGGTGGCATTGCAGCACAACACCTGGAAATAATGCCTACTATAAATACATTTCCTTGTTATGAATAATTCTGAATTTGTTTCCCTTGGTGGCGAAAAAGTGCACGTTTCTTTCTTTGCGCTGAAATGTGTTGCGTAAGCACTTAGTGGGACCCCTGGGCAGCAAATTGCTAGCATGTGAATCACAAATCACTCATAATTGATCACAGTTGGTGCAGAATTCGTCAGCGAAGTGTGAAGCAGTCGATTATAAATTATCACAAATTACAAACGGTGAAAATAGAAAAATTTGCGAAGGATGGATTAAATTGGATGTTACGGGAAGACTTCCGTAGTTGAACACGATCCATACGGCCACCGATTATAGATACACGTGAATCGCGGTTATGTGTCGTCTTTTGACCCGTGAAGGATGAATTGAGTAAATAAATACCTGGTTTTAATCCTGAAATGATGTAATGATTAAAATTTGACGTGTTTACGAAAAATAAACGCAGATTTCGTCGAGGTAGAGACGGTTTGTAAAGCAGCCAGTTTGGGACCTTTCATCCGTAGTTACGGTGGCCTATAGGGAACAACCTAATATTTGAATTTACTGATTCAACCTTGTTTGGAGTGTGAATAAAAATTTTATAAAAGTACAGATATTCTAAAATTACATTTTAAAAAAATGTAGAAAAAAAAAAATATTTTGTTTTTAATTTTAAAAATATTCTGATCGTTTTTTTTTTTAAATATTTCTTTTTAGCATTCTTCAACTCGATAAGGAACGAGCGCTATAGACGATTCTTGTCGTCCAAGACTTTCAATTATGTGATCGAGGTACCACACATCTTCCAGATCTGTTTTCAACTTCCGGGTGTCTTTGCTCACTTTTGATAGTTGCACGTGTAAATCATGATAATCTTTACTCAAATTAACCGCGCTCGAAATTAATTCGCGGTTTCGGTTTCGGACTTCCAGTAAGCGCTTGAAAACCGAAACAAAACCATCGATAAAATATATACAAATAAAAATGAAATTTATTCAACCTGGAAAACTCGTCTCAGTGAAAATCGACATCGCCTCTCCGTCAATTCGGTCAAATGTTTGACGTACACGTCTTCGTGGACGAAGTCGTCAGGTTCGATTTCGGCTAGAAGACGATGACGATGACCGGGACTCCACGAATCAGCATTAAAGAATTTCTTTCTTGGTTTCAAATCGTTTCCTCCGCTCATGATTAAATCTCTAATCAATTCGATTCCGTAATAATCCGTCAAAACATCTGACAAAAAAAATTTAAACTAATTTCCCATCTTTTTGGAGTTCGACTCGTCTAGACAATAAGAAACAATCGGCGCTACCTTGTGCGGAAATCAAATAACTCGAATTAAACACTATTCACAGCATGATACCTCCTGGCAATTGATGTGACAGTTGCTAGATTTGTTTCTGATGGGAAAAATGATGAAATAGAAAACTGTGAATAAAATTATAAATTTATAATAATAATAAAAATACAGCCAAAAAAAAAAAGAAATAAGCATCTATTCTGAGAAAGAGAAGAACATTTCTTTTTTAAACTTTGAAAAAAACTTTTTAAAAGTTGGCCTAATGATAACACTATCTTTATAAGATACTAGCCACACTAAAAATTCAAAAAATGCTCCTTGTGTAAGAAATAGAAAGGAATTGAATACCTTTTCTTACCACTATCAATACAGAAACAGTTTGCAAGAGATAAAATAAACATTAAACAAAAAAAGGCCGTTACAATTAATTAAACACGAGGAGGAGCCACTTTTCAACAATAAAATAAACCATTTTAGGCCTTCTATTTATCTAGAATCACAATGTTTAATGTTGCATAAATAATTTATCTGTAGGCTG
>JAQIXU010002564.1:0-11579 GCA_034701245.1 Strigamia transsilvanica
TTAGTGGATTAATACGACGCTTTTTTCGGGCTCTTTGCGTTACCTCTTTCTGCTTGGGATCCTGCGGGTAAACATCGGGTGGACCGACTCGTGGACGTTTAAGGCCTCGCTTTTCGTACGAAGTTGACATTGTGTGTAAAGTGAATAAATAATTCGTTTTTTTCCGATTTACTAGTGCCTATTCCTTAAGATTGACTGTTTTAGACATGTGCATCTGCAGCCCGCTTTTGCATTTTGCCATCTGCTGGGCTAAACACGAAACAAAAACCAAATTAGCTGCGACTATAATGTGAAATGGAAATAAAAAATACGGATGTTTATTAAGTTCTGGATAAAATTAGTGATTTTTCTTAAATTTATTTAACAGATATGTTATTTTTTTGTGGGATTTTATATTTCTGAGTTTATATTTCGAAATTTATAAGAAAAATTCCGTTTTGGTACATGTTTTAGGTTAACTCTACGACCATAGCGTGCTGTTTCGGAAAGCCTGTTTGATATATACGAAGGCTTTGTTGGGTGACGAGTTGAGCGGGAGAAAACATGGAATCGGATATAATGGATAAGATAACAGATTTTCTTGACGATCACAGCATTGTAAGAGATTTTGATAAAAGTGTAATCAATCCTTTAATTTATAACCCTGAAATTACTCTCTAGATAACTTACAAGTTGCTGAGCAAAGAAATCGGCGTCGATTTTCAAAAGGCGAAATTGTAAACAAACAAAACGGACAATTAAGTTTCGATGCTCAAATTGTTTTTCATTTAAATTCCAGACTATTAAAGCAATACATAGACGCACACGGGAGTAAAGAGGAGATTCATGCGACGTATTGCATCATTGGTAGCGAAAAAAATGAAAAATTAATAAATCGCAAGGCATTTGTAGTGCGCGAATGCGATGTCGAAAAAATCAAATCACGATTGGATTCCACTATCAGTCAATGTGTTTACAGTGTACAAAGAGTAGAATTGAAGGTGAGTAATCACAAATTACACCTGGAATTAATTTTAATTTAATATTTTGTTATTTATTTTGCAGAACTCGACCGCGTTATATTCGATTGATTTGGAAATTAATAAGCATACGTCGGTTTAAACGTTGATATCGTGTTAAAATGATGTTAATTCATTCGGTTTTATTGATACAGGTTTCAAATCGAACCCACAACCGATGAAATAACACCAACTGCTCAACGTATAGCGTCGCCGGTGCGAGCGCAGAGTCCCGCGAAGAAAACGACGACAAATAACGAGATTAATAATGAAAACGAAAAGAAACAAACGAAAAAAGAGGAAGCCAAGAACAAACAAAACACGAGGAATGCAGCAAAAGCAGAAAAGAAGTCTTTTTTCGCTAATAATAAAGTGAAGAAAACTCCGCCTGCAAAGGTGAAATTAAATAAAAATTCAAAAAATTCAACAAAATTAATTAATTATATTTAGAAAGAAGCCGTGGCGATGGAAGTCGATGTTCCTAAAAGGTCAAGGCCTCCAGCTTCGAATAAAAATGGAAAAACTTACCGTAACAACCAATTTGAAGGCTTCAATGTTTTCGAAACATCTAATTTTCATTTTCTTCTCAGAAAGAATCAAAAGACAGCGAATCGAGTCGAGTTCGAGTGACGGGGAATTCGAAGACGACGAAAACCGCGATTTTTTCAAATTAGAAAACATTGAGTCCGAAAAACCAACACCGAAAGAGTCAGAACACGCTCCGGTTCCCGAAGAATCAAAATCGCCAGCTTTTGTAACCAAACAGGAAACAGTTAACGAAACATTCGTCGATGACGATGGTTATTTAGGTATAAAAAAATTCAAATTTCAACTAAAAAATGTGAAATTTCATCAATTTTATCAATTTCCGGCCAAATTTCAACTAAAAAATGTGAAATTTCATCAATTTTATCAATTTCCGGCCAAATTTCAACTAAAAAATGTGAAATTTCATCAATTTTATCAATTTCCGGCCAAATTTCAACCAAAAAATGTGAAATTTCATCAATTTTCGGCCAAATTTCAACTAAAAAAATTCAAATTTTATCAATTTTCGGCCTTGCAGTCACCAAAAAGACCGTGAAAAAGACGACGGAACCGGTAAAAGCAGCGGATATTAAGAACCAAAGCAAACCGAAGGCAAAACCTACTCAGAAGAAAGCGTTGGTGCCCAAAAAGAATGCTCAGCAGCCAACTCTGACCAGTTTTTTTAAAAGGAATTGAAGCCAGTTAATTCACTCTGGGGATTGATTGTTTAATAAACCATCTATGAAATTTTGTGTACTAAATCACTAATTTTGTTATATATATATACAAATCAAATTTGGAAGATCTATACCTATACTTACATCTATTTTTCACGATACAAGCGCAACATTCGAGACAGTTTAGTTTAAAAACAACAAAATAGAAATCCTACGTTGATTTCGATTTAGATGGGTAATTCGAATTTGACATCGACACCTGACGATTTGGCCAAGCCGACGATCGAAGATAACTTAACCACCTTTAAAGCAAGAGAATATAAAAAGTGTTTAGGTTTTTTTTTGGCTTAAATTGCATTTTTAATGAATGTTTACCATTTTGGCAGCTTCGTCCAAGTTATCGCAGGCCAAAATCCTTAAACTGCTGGCAGCAATCAATGCTTTGGCATCATCCACTTGCGTGCCTGGCGATAAATGGTAGTTAGTAGTGAAAATGTGGAGGGAAACGTGTACAAGGTGGTGGCCATTTTGGTTTAATTTTTCACACAAAAATTAAATGTTTGTAGTAAAAAAATTGCATTTTTTGGGTCCAAAATTAAAACTCTGATTAAAAAATAATTTTTTTTTTGTTTCGGAACAAATTTTTTGGGCCTAAATATGGATTTCTGGTTAAAATTTGGATATTTTTAGTTAAAAAATTGGATTTTTTAGACAAAATTTGGATGTTTTAGTAAAAAAAACTCCATTTTATGGTCAAAAATGATTTTCTTCGTCTCGGATTAAATTTTTTGGGCCTAAATGTGAATTTTTGGACAAAATTTGTATATTTTTAGTAAAAAATTGGATTTTTGGTCAAAATTTGGACATTTTAAGAAAAAAAATTGGATTTTTTGGTCAAAATTTGTAAATTTTAGTAAAAAAATTGGATTTTTTGGTCTAAAAATGATGTTTTTTTGGTCTCGGAACAAATTTTTTGGCCATAAATACGAATTTTTACCCCAAAAAAATAAAATTGCAAATCTTTTTAATCAAATCATTAATTTTTCGAATTTAACTTTCACGGCCACAGGACATGGATTAATACCTTGCAGACGAACGACGATTGGTATTTTAAGATCGAGTGTTTGCGCGGCCACGATAATTCCTTCGGCAATGACATCACATCGCATGATGCCGCCGAAAATATTCACTAAAATGGCTTGAACCTATTAAAACGCTCATTTTATTAACAATTTCCAACTTTTTAAATCCCCATCACTTACTCGAGGATCCGACGTGATGATTTTAAATGCTTCGGTAACTTGACTCGCTGTAGCGCCGCCACCAACGTCCAAAAAGTTGGCCGGTTCGCCGCCATGAAGTTTTATGATGTCCATAGTAGCCATGGCCAAACCAGCGCCGTTAACTGTCAAATAAATTCAATATTTGACGTGGAAAAAATCTTTTTTCACTTTGTTTTACCCAAACAGCCGATGTCGCCATCGAGAGCGATGTAATTTAAGTTGACCAATGACGCTTCGACTTCGCGCTTGTCTTCTTGGCTCCAATCGCGCTGAGCAAAAAGCTCTTTTTGGCGGAAATCGGCGTTGTCGTCGAAACGGAGTTTGGCGTCGAGGCAATAGACTGAATCATGTTTTGGAATTTAATTTTTGTTGGGGGAAAAATTGAAGTGTTTGAATACTTTTGCCATCTTGGACTTCTGCGAGCGGATTGATCTCGATCATTGTTGCGTCGTATTTCAAAAAGAGTTTATAAATATTCTGGAAAATTCGTGCAGCCTAGTTGGGTAGACAACATATTAGTTGTTATTTTTGTCATGTAGTTTGGAATTGTTTTTCTGTGGTAGAACTATGTGGGCGTGGGTCTGCAACCCACTAGAAACCCCGTATGTTTTAGCAAAATTAGAATTTTAAGGAAAATCATAATATTTCCGGAAAAATCTCATTTTTTTCGGGAAAAATCAAATTTTTTTCCGGAAAAATCTACTTTTTTTCCGGAAAAATCTACTTTTTTTCCGGAAAAATCTACTTTTTTTCCGGAAAAATCTAATAACTTTCCGGAAAAATCTATTTTTTTTCCGGACAAATCTAATTTCTTTCCAAAAAAATCTAATTTTTTTCCAGAAAAATCTAATTTTTTTTCCAGGAAAATCTAATTTTTTCCCAGGAAAATCTAATTTTGTCCGGAAAAAAATCATAATTTTGTCCGGAAAAATCAAAATTCTTCTCAACCAAAATCAAAATTTTTCTCAACTAAAATCAAAATTATCAAATTTCTCCAGAAAAATCACAATCCCTTGGCAAAAAACCCAACTAATCCAACGGGCTCCACCACTCCACCACGCCCCTCCACAACTCCACCACAGTCCCACCACCAACACCCTTACTATTAACCTCTTTCGACTGAGCCCCAAAACCCAACTTCTGCGCCACATCATTAGCTATCGTATCAGTCAATCCTTGCGTAATATCCACCGGCGCCGTCACAATCGCATCGGGATTCTCAGCAGCAACTTCCTCAATATTCATTCCTCCCTGACTGCTCGCGATCACAACCGGTCCCTAAACAAAAACAAAAATCAAACATCAAACCCACAAAAAACCCAAACCCAACTCAACATTAAACGCTCTCTCCATCATAATAGCGAAATAATATTCCTTCCGTTGAAAAAGCCGTTCGCACACCATCACCGAATTGCATATTCTTCCCCTCTCTCCAGTTTGTTTCGTGATAAGTAACTGACCAATCATCTTCCCAGCAACGTCTTTGACTTCATCCGGCCTAATTAACAATAATAATCAACAAATTAACAATTTTTCACGATTAAATCGACTCGAAACGCACGAGAACACAAGTTTAACTCCTCCTTTGTATCCGTTTTTGAAGCTGCCCTTACCACGTCCACCAGTCAGCACTTGGGCTTTCACGACTAAGTCTTTAGTGTCTGAAAACGACAAAAATAAAATAAAAATTTAAACAAAAATGAGCGAAAAATTTAATTTTTTAACCGAATCTTACTCAATTTTTTCGCTAACGAGAACGCTTCGTCGGCGGTATTGGCAACTCCAAAGTTGGGAACGGGAATTCCTTCCTGTTTCATTATGGTGAAGCTATTGTGTTCATGTAAATTAAGTTTTCTACGTTGTTGGTACGCGATTGCAGCTTGAAATCGACTTGCGAGCTGTTGGAAAAATACAAATTTGGAATTTTTTCGGGGCGTATTGATTACTGCACGTTTCGTTTGTGTTTAGTAAAGTAGCTATTCCGTGCAAATACTTACTTTAAGGCTATTGTTCAGCATTAGTTTTTCGCCGAGGGAGAACCCTCTGCATAGACTTGCCGCCATTTCTAAATTTTTCCTCTTGAATTTTTATATTTTTATTTTCCTACTTCGAACGAAGCCATTTTCACCCCAGAGCAGCTCGGGCAGCAAACCAGCGCCAGCCGATCCAAGCGTGAATTTGAGGTAAATTAATTATATAAAATGGTTTTTATTTTTAGTTTTTAAATGAATAGAAATAAACTGTTTTTCTTTTTTAATTTCTTATTTATTGTTTGTGATTGATTTTACGGAAATCAACACCACCAAACGGCGAAATTTTACTTTCGATTTCGTTTTGTTGTCGTTAAAGTTGCCTATCAAATAACAACTAGTAGTAAAAGCATAAACAACGACTTAGAAATAATGATGAGTTTTGATAAAAATTGAAGGATAAAAATGTGAATCATGCAATTGTTGAGGTTTGAATTTTGAATTTTCAACCAACCTTTAAAATCATGTAAGATAATAAAACAGTTACATTAATAGCCAAAGATAGCAAACCACAGGGGCTTGTATAGCTATTTCGCTTTAACATTAACATTTTTTTTAAAACTATACTCTCTTTTTACAGAAATATTTTACAAATGGCTGATGAACGCTACGTGCTATTGGCAGTCAAGAAGATGGAAGAACTATATACGTGACGACCAGTCGAGTAATCAATTTATCACCGAAACTTTCAACGTTGAATTACGACATAATGGAAATTATCCATAAAAACCAATGGAAATAATCGAAATAAAATACAACAATTTTCCCGTTTTTTTGTGTTAACATTCTTTTCTTTTCATTCTAAGGGTTATCTATAAAAATTAATAAATAAATAAATAATAAAAAATTGCTGTTATTGTTGTTTATTTCTCACGTACTTCGCTCGTCGTCATCTAATCTTGGTCTTTTTCCTTGATCAAATGTAGTTGACTGGTTCACCTTTACCGTTCTGCGCTTTATACACTTTCTAAACCACTGGTGCTGTAGCACTTCACCTACTGAAGCTCGTGCTAACGGATCTTATTGAAGGAGCAGCGCAATCATCTCCTGGCCTGCAGGATAAAAAGTTGGCATTGTGAGCGCCGTGCGATGATTATCCTTCAAATTTTGTAGCAAAGTTGTTTTTCTTAGACTGCTTTTTTCGAAATTTTTGTCCGAAATTTGCACGCCAGTCATCATTTCTAGGAAGATGTCTCCCACGGGTATAAATCGAATTTTTTCAACAGGAAGCCAATCCCGGGAGTTACAAAAATGTACAGTATTTATCTGCTGAATTGTTGTATTTTTTGCCTCTAGTCTTCAAAACAGCAGTTTGGTATCCACGTGTACGAGTGCCAAGTTTGTACAATTTCGAAGTTGCTTCGGCTTTTATGCTACACTCGAATAAATGTCGGATGTTATTACAATTCAACAAAACGAGTCGGTGTTAGTTATTTACCAATAGAATGACAAAGTTGGGATTTTGAGGTTGGAAGCCGAAAATGAGTTTTGTTTGCGTTTTGGAAATGAAACGAGGGTTTGAAATAAGTGCAAATTGAAAATGGGTAGATCTAGAAGAAAAATTTAATTAATTATTCTTTAATTAATTTTTTTAAATTTTCTTTAATACTTGTTTTCCTAGCGCTTTTAATTCGCTTTTGTATAGATTTCTTTTCGTGCCTTGCTCGGAGAGTAGGACTAATAAATCGTCTTGTTCTTTGCGGATGTTGTCCAGTTCGAGTTGCAGATTCACGTTTTCTTCTTCCAGACGTTTAACCTCGTTGCATGATTCCTAGAATCGACATAAAATAAATGAATACGATTTAAAATAATTGGGGGATTTTGTACTTCTGAAGGTGCGGTGGCAGTTTGTTGAAGTTGCTGTTGGTTTTCTTGCAACTGTTGAAATTGCTCATCTTTTTCAGCGATTTCCACCTCGAGACTTTTAATTTGGTCTTGCAATGTCTGCACATTAAACACGCTCGTTTCGGAGTCCTCAGATTCATTTTGTTGCTGAGAAATCTAAAAAAGTTTTTGATTTTCTTCAAGCAAATTGTGGCAAATTTACCATTTGTTGAATGGATTCATCTTTTTCTTCTAATTCTTTGGTTTTATTTTCAATTGAAAATCGATCGCAGATTTGTTTGCGCACGTGGGTGAAGATTAGATTATAGACATGCTTACCTCCAACTAACTTTGACAGCGATCCTTGTTAATCGCTGCTGTCAATTCTATTAAAAGACTGATGGCTGTCACACGCCTTCCTTTCGGCACCATCTCATCCTCCGGCATCTTCCAAAGATGCGCGGAGGGAGTGGTGGCCGGCATTAACAAAGTGTATATTTATCAGGATGATATTTTAATTGCAACTCTCACATGGGATGGAATTGGAATATTTGGTTTTCAATCTTTCGGGAGCTGGGATTTCACCCCTACCTGATCGGGTGAGGGCTATTGTGAAAATTCCTCCTCCTCGTGATGTCACCGAGACCAAATCCTTCCTTGGTCTAGTGAATTTTTACAGCCAATTTGTGGATGGCCTATCCACAATGGCCGCCCCAGTTTATGCGTTGCTCGTAAAGGGACATTTGTGGGAGTGGTCATTCCCCAACAAGAAGCTTTTCACAGTATTAAACAAGCGTTGATTTCCGCTGATCCGACCAAAAGTCACACTCCGAGTCACTGACTTGTTACAATTGCGGAAAACCAGGACATTTTGCTAGGGGCTGCACTGAACCAAGGGTGCAAAAGGATGCGCAGACACCCCGTGTGACGGTACAATGTCCGCCAACCTACTACGAAGATCGGAGGCCATTTTACTTTAGGACCAAGTAACCGCAGTTTACCGTAATTATGAAGATTAATATCACACTTACTGTTAGTAACGATTAACGCAGTCACTGTAAGTCTTAGTGCCCTGTGGCCAACTTATTGTTAGCTTCCTGTTTATTATTATTCACCATTACCACCACCACCACCACCACCACCACTACTACCACCACCACCACCACCACCACCACCACCATGTATAATTTCTAATGTTCTTATTACCCAATATAATAACTTATATTGGCATAATAAATTGTTTATGTCTTGAGAAAATCCTCGTTCATTTCTTTCACATTATTGTTTACTTAATCATATCTCGACTAGGGAATGAGTGGTCTTTGGGCTTTATAATATTTACATATTATTCCCCAATTCGCTACCGTCACATGGTGTATTGTATTGGGTGGAATGTACTGACTGAAATGTAGTCTTGAATGTTAATAAAATTAACCTAGTAGGTCAATAAAATAATATCTTCATGCTCAGTGGTAAATCATCATCATTGTGATGTTCCTGTTATTCTCAAAGAAGGGTAAGATATTTAAGTTTACTCGCTTTTATTGTCAGCAATTTATTTAGTTTGTTACTTCAACATATGTAATAATTGTTTTAAACCATACTTAAAATGGGTTTTCTTTCTTGTTTTTGTATTAAAGTTAAGTGGAATGTTACTGAAGTAGGAATTATTTTTATTCCATCGTTGTTAGTTACTACATTTGTCAATTTAATCGTATTAATTAATTAATTACCGGTAAGTAATGTTTTTTCAAAGGACTTTGATTAAACAAGCGCAAGGTAGAAAGAAGTTTGGCTTTAAGAATTTTAGACAACGATATTTTTGTCTGACTACTCAGGAACTCTTCTATGCCAATGCTAAAGGTTTTAAGCATATATTTATTTATGGTTATTTATTTTTATTCAATAAATTTGACTTTTTAAGGGCGGCATATTTTTTCTGACACACAGGCGCCAAGATACCTTGGTGCGGCCCTGCATACGAAGAAAGGAATCTATTGGGGAAGATTAGATAGGATAAATAAAACAAGCCAACAGTGGGCCACCAAAAGCAGCACAACAGCTGGCTAAACAGTTTAGAGCAGGGGAAGGAAGTACTGGAAACTTTAGGAAGAGAAGTCAGTTTGTTTGGACAATACATAGATGACATGGTTGTTGCTGCCACAGACCCAGAACTAGAACGTTTCGAGAAAATTTGGATGAGGTGCATTCGGAAACTAAAACATTTTCGAGTTTCCCAAATTTCCCACGTTTCGTTTTCTGAAATGTGACGTCATTTCTGGGAATGTCTATGTTTTAGTGCTAAAACTCGAGTCTTAGGAGTTTAGGAGGGCCTAAGAAGTGAAGAAGTGTCGAATATCGTCGATTGACCGTTTGGAACGTCGACGCCTTGACTGCAGTTGGATCACCAAGAAGAAAGAGAAGATCTTTTAGCCCAAGAAGAAGAAATAAGCTCAGACATTGCTGTTTTGAATGTGCGGAAATCCCATATTCTCTCAAAAAGGAACAAATTAAAAGAAGAGCTCGAAAAACTTGATAGAGAATATTCGAGCGTGCGAAACAGCACTTACACCAAGAAAGCCAATGTTGTGTTCTGAAGCATAACATGTTTCCTGTCGTGGCAATGTTTCTTTGTATGTTTGCATTGTGTATTATTGCGTGTTGATGCAGTGGGAAAAATTGACCATGCAAAATTTCATATCCATATTTTTAATAATTTATTGAAAGTGTATGAAAATAATTCGAAGGTTTGCTCGTTACACGGTAAACTCGAGGGTGGGTTGTACCGAGTGCAAGGTCCTGTACAGTACAGATCGGCTGGACAGTCTAATTCAAATGTATCTGGAAATTTGAGTACAGTGGCAAGTGAAACGAGCAAATTTGAGTTACAGTGTTTCTGAGGACTATGATTAAACAAGCGCAAGGTAGAAAGAAGTTTGGCTTTAAGAATTTTAAACGACGATATTTTTGTCTGACTACTCAGGAACTCTTCTATGCCAATGCTAAAGGTTTTAAGCATATATTTATTTATGGTTATTTATTTTTATTCAATAAATTGGACTTTTTAGGGTCGGCTTATTTTTTCTGACACACAGGCGCCAAGATACCTTGGTGCGGCCCTGCATACGAAGAAAGGAATCTATTGGGAAACTTTATATAGGATAAATAAAACAAGCCAAAAGTGGGCCATTTTTTGATAATGTAAGCCGCGACTGGATTGAAAGAAGCAGAAGAGCAGCAAAGGAACAACAGGCTGTCAAATATCTAGGCTTTTCACAGGGATTAGAACGTTAAAGTTGCCGATTTTGGGTTCATGTGTTCAGGAGGAGATTTGGATGACCCAGTAATGCTGGGAAGTTCAGCATGTATGGCACCAGAAGGGTTGAAGAAGTTAAACAGGAATTCAGACTTTGCAAAATTGATGTATGGGGCTGTGGGGCAACCATAATGCAATTATTAACAGGCAAAGAAAGGGAAAGATTTCGTATATCGAAAACAGAGAAAGTCAAGTTTTCTGCAAAATTTGCGGGATAACCTTCCGAAAGAAGAATCACGATTCCAGTAGAGTTGTGTTGACACAAGTCTACTGGAATCGGATGTATCCCTAAGCTTAAGAAATCGCACGTCGTGCTGAGGGGTTACTTGGGTTCCCCCATTCGTGTCCTTGGGGAACACGACGCTTTAATGAAATTCGAGGAGTTGATTGTCTCTGCCTCCATTTTAATTGTTGAGGGCAATGGAGGGCGTAATCTCATGTCTAAGTTCGGTTTGGGTGTGGGCGAGTCTTTTATTGTCAGCAATTTATTTAGTTTGTTACTTCAACATATGTAATATGTTTTAAACCATACTTAAAATGAGTTTTCTTTCTTGTTTTTGTATTTTGTATTTTGGAGTTTAAAATTCATTTTCATTTTTTTTGGTTGATTTTTCAGAAACCACGTCGGTTTATTTTTCCAGAGATTGTGGTGTATAGAATGCCACACAGTCCAAAACTCAGTTCTTGATTGGATCCAAAAATATTGGAGTCAACAGACAGAACAACGCAAAAAAAACTAAACGAGAATTTGCTAAAAAATTGGTGTCTTCAGATGCTTTCAGCAATGCAGTATCTCCATTCAAAAGAATTCTACCTGTTGGATATTTGCCCAAATAACATGATATTTGTTGCATACAAGAAATCTGTATCTAAATTAACACTAAAAAATGTTGTAATCTGTTGAGCGGCATTGTCACGACATG
>JAQIXU010002565.1:0-11577 GCA_034701245.1 Strigamia transsilvanica
GAGTCCGACCCATTCAAACACGAGAACACATCTGATTTTATTCATTTTTGCGGTTGCTGCACTTAATCCAAAATTCACGGTTACAGGTGCACTGTTGATGCATCATAACCAAACAAAATACAAATAAATTAACATTCGCAAAACACAACAGGCTTAGCCACATCATTTAGTACCACATATTGCCCAAACATCTCTTTCCACGAGCGTCATTCCTGTAATGACGTAATATTGGAACATTTCCAAGCATCACCTGTGCCATCTCTTCTAGTGTCACCACACTTAATGACTCACCAATTCGATCAAAGTTCGAATTTCAAATTCAAATACTCGGAATAATTTTTTATGACAGTTCAAATATCAACGTCCAGTGATGACTAGTAAAAAATTATACACACTCCCTACGATCCCATCCTGGATACCATTAAACTTTCTCATAGATTAACTAATTTCGCATAGCCACAGCTATGAAAGAACACAAAAAACACACAAAAACTGGAAAGATAACTACTTTAATTAAACAAGACAGTAAAATGCTGGATTTAAAGATGCTGAAAATATCAGTAAATTTGAAATGTGTAAACCTGTTTGAGAAGAGCTAAAAAAAATAGAGGGACACAATTAAAACATAGTAACAAGTAACGGCCTTAAAATGAAAAAATGGACTTTTTGGGGCTCAGTCATGCAAGTAAGCCTAGCATTCCATGTCACTTGAATTTGTGATTTGCTGCCACGGGGTTACAGTGTCATAATGGCAAATATGGTTTCATTGTGTAACAACAATTCATTAGTTATATACAGAAAATGGCACCAAAACACAATGCCAATACATTACAGTGGTTAGCCAAAAATAGCCAAAAATGACCAAAATCCACCGCCACCTCCTAACCTGGACTAACCTGACCAGTTAGGTCAGGTTTATCATTACATACAGCAGCACCCATGCGATGCTGATGGTTTGCGTTTTGAGCTTTTCGGGCTTCCAGAAGTGGGGATATTTGGCTTGGTGGGACGGGATGCTGATGGTCTGCATTTTGGGCTTTTCGGGCTTCCAGACGTGGGGATATTTGGCTTGGTGGAACTGGCCGTTTTTAAACCCTGGTCTGCTAGTTCCGTTTCTCTTATTTCTTGTTCTGTAAATTTGCTGTTTTTTCTTCTGAGAGCGTGGTTTTTCTGACTTGCTAGCCAGTCTACCTCGGCTTTTAATAAATTTGCTTCAGATTGTAATCCATCTAAAGCCATAGTGCATGAAGTGCATGATCGAACACAACACAAACAAAAGAATTAGGTAACGTTTTGCGCATGTGCGCAGACTTTTCAATCAGAATTTTCAATATACTTTTTGTTTAAACACCTGCTTCTTTTACCGTTTTTGAATAGTTTCTTTTCCACTGACATTATATAAAGGTAAGTGGCGCTGGCCCACGCGATCCTGGTGGGTTACGTTTTGGGCTTCTGGTATGTCTTTTTCCTAGTTTGTTACAAAGCTGTTTGTACTCTTTCTTCAAAGCTTCAGCTAATTCTAGTGCCCCGTTTTTTTTATGAGAACGTTTTTTACGCAAGTTTCTAACCAAATAGTTTCATCGGAGAGCGCATTCGCTTCCAATTTAAAATTCTCTGCGCGTGTGCAGACTTCTTCTAAATCTTCAGAATGTTCAGTCATCATGCATAATGTAAATGTAATGTAGCGTTTTGGGAGTATCACAGCACTTCCAATCACGGCTCTTCTCACAGTTGTAGCATGTCCGCCCACGCCATTTTGACGTGGTGCGGGTCCAGCTTGTTGGCCGCCTTGCTGGTAGCTGCCATACCCTTGATACCCCCAGCCGCCTTGGCTCATTTGCCTATGTGTGGGCGGGGAAAGGAAAATCAAATAAATGCAAGAAATAACAAAATATGAGTTCTTTAATTAGGAGATAAGGAAAATAAAAGTCAAAAGTAAATAAAAGATGAATGCATAATAAAACAACAATCATAAAATTTTGTTTTGTGCTCCCACAAGATCCTGATGCTGATGCTGTTCCCGGAATTTCGTTTTGGGCTTGGGCTTTTTTGGGAACCTGATGCTTTTTTTGCTTTTTCGGAAGAATTTTGTTTTGGCTTTCTACGAAAATCTGATGATTTTGGTGGAGACCTTTGCTTTTGGCTTCCTGATCCAGGTGGTTTTTGAAGAGTATTTTGTTTGGAACCTGGTGGTGAATTATTTATCGGAATTTCCTGCGGCCTGATCGTTCTCTGCCTCTTGTTGCTTCCAATCCGGCAAATTCAGCTCGTTTTTTGATAGAGCTCTCGTTTCGGTATTGTAAATTTCAACCAAATTTTAGGGGGTGTTTAATTGCGTTGTTTTTTGCTTCGCGCGCGTTTGTGGTTCGTTCTTCGTGGCAAGGTATGATTGCTCTCAATCGATCTATTTTTGCTTTAATTTTTGGTATATCAACGGCCATAACTGCATAATTTTAAACCAAGGCTACTAGAATACTGACACCACAATATTGCGTTCGTGGCTCGTGCTGACACAATACAAACAAAAGAATCACAGTTGGCCAATGAGGAAACAGCTTACATGTCAACTACTTGTATACCATGATGCTTGCTGCCATCTAGCGACGGATGTTTGAATCGACATTTTTAAAATTTTTATTTTGTGACATCACACGGCAAATGGTAGTGCTTGACTGTGTACAAAGCAGATTGTTATATTCCTGTACGAACAGGAATCACAATATTTGTTATAGTTCTGGGGAAAACACGTCGTGGCGAGTTGAATCGAATTTTTAACATCGTTTTCACACGTTTGCACTTGTGTTCAGCTGCTAACACAACAAGATAAATAAACGACAATCTTTAAATGGCATCATCGATAAATAAACGTTTACAATATCAATCAAAACGTGACACAGAGTGCTACACCACCTTAGATTAATAAATTGCAATTTCTGGGCAAAATGTTATGCAAACCAGGCAGCGAAGCCAACTTTCGTGGTTATGAATAATGATTTTTTGGCATTATTTTACTTATTACGTTTACGTCATCAAGAAAATATTAACAATCCATCCCTATAGCTATAATGAACAGGAATAAAATAAATTACAGTATATTAGCAACTACAAACTCGCGCGAGATAACGTCAATGACCAATTGGACACGATGTACCTGCGGTACACATCTCGGACAAGAATTGAAAGAATATCTGAATATTTAAACTGGCTATAGCGGTATCATTTAACAGCGTTCAGCTTCCTCCTGGTTTCCACTATATTACCACCAACCGCAAATTTTTATGCAAGTACAACGCATGCTTGCAGATGCCAGGTCAATCAAAAGCCAAAACGCGAAGCAGATGCAGAATTCCATATGTCTCGGTAGATTGGCGAATGACATGACATGAAATGACATGACATGACAGGGCGTAACAAGTTTTACAGAAGTTTTACTTTTAATTGGCACTGTCGTATTTTTATTTGTTTAAAATGACAGACTTTTTTAAATTACATTTTAAAATTTGATGTTGTTCAAAAAACTTTTTTAAAATTGAGGAAAAGTATGAAGTTTTTAGTAATTGTTATTTTTCACATTCGATGAGAATGAAACAAATGTGTTGGGAAATTTCGTAGGTCGGTAAAATTAAAAATTAAATTCTTTACTATAATCACTTGTAATGTTAAAGGAAACTGTGATTTTATTTACACTCCATATGGTTAAAAAAAATTGGAACGGAAAGCAAAATTTATGAAAAAGTGTTGTAAAGAAACTATGTCTTGCAGAAACTCTCGAGTGTTCTTTACAACACTTTGTGGCGTTTACTGCAAGTACAGAAGAAGTATTGCAGCTATACATAATAAAGAGTGAAATTTCCACCACCTCCAACCGTTCCAGTTCCATTTCCTTGTGCATGTCCACTGCCATCTCCATGTCCACTTCCTTCTGTAGTTCCACTTCCTCCAAAGTGGATACCTCCTCCAATCGTTCCAGTTTCATTTCCTTCTGCATGTCCGCTTCCTCCACCGTGTCCACTTCCTCCAAGGTGGAAACCTCCTCCAAGTTGTCCACTTCCTCCAGTACTTCCATTTCCGTTTGCTCAGGCGTGACCACTTCCTCCAGCGTGTCCACTTCCTCCAGCATTTCCGCTTCCTTGTCCACTAGCTCCTGCCGTTAACTCAATTTTTATGCTTCCAAGCAGACTTCCTAAAGCCTTTTAAAAAAAATACTATTCCTTCTACTGGTAGTTTTAAAATAGAGCCTCCTCCGTTGCCCAAATCTTTTATTAACTTGGTCGCATTCGTCAGTTCAGTTCCTATATTAGCTTGTATGTCACCTACTTGTAGAGTAAAATTGTAGGACGTGTTAGTTATTGGAACCCCTATAGACATTTGTTACAATTGAAAAATTTCTTTCCGCACTTAAAAATTGTTTAGTGCTGTATTGTAGATACATTATTGTAGATAAATTATAGATATTACGTCTATCCCGAAATGAAGATCAGAACCTCTACCCATACTCCCGCTTTCACTGGCACTGCCATTTGATTTCATCTGTTGGCTGCCCTCACTTTGGCTGTGGGATTTGCCCTTGCTCGACCCTCCGAAGATTAAAGCGGACGAATTGACGAATAAAATACAGAAACAAAAGATGGTGATCATAGGTTAGGCTATTGCATGTACTGTGACAAATGCGCAATAAATATTTTGCGCCTTAAAAAATGAGGTAATTATGTGACTAATATTATTCAATTCATGTGACTCATAGATTTAGATCTGATTAATTGGATTCGATATTGTGTCACTGGAATAGTCACCAATGGCGTAGCTATCGGGAGTGCAGCGCGTGCGGTAGTCACGGGCCCAGGGCCGGCTGGAGGTTTTGCGGGGCCTCGGGAAAATGTTGTTAGTGGAGCCCCAAAATGTAAAAATTTGAACATTTTTCAAAATTGTCAAAATTTTCAATCGCGCCTCGCAAGCATTCGCAGTAAATTTAAAATTTAACTAGCAAGCCTGCTCACGGCATGATACAGAGTTTGTGGCAGGTATTTTTCCAGATTGGTGACGGTTCATCATGGCCCGTTTAATCGCACGGACAATTGGACGCGACAACTTTTAACCGCGCTCCAATTAATCGCGTGGACACTTGGACGCAACGACTTTTAATTGCGCAAAAAATTTTAAACAGTAAAAAAGAAAAAAAATTGTCAAATATTAATTTTTGAAAATTTGTAACTGTTCTATTGACGTTTTAATATATTAAAGAAATAAGAAATGAAAACTATAGCAATGATTTTTGTTGTTTCACTAGTAACTATTTATTTATTTATTTTATCAACGGTAAGTTAAATGCGCAATTGTAAGGTACAGCAGTATTTCACGGAGAGAAAGGAATAAGAAAGCAACACAAATTTTGTTCTCTCTTTTTCATATTGGCATGTTACACCTGGCTGTTTACGATCGTGCCACGAAAGCCGTGTTGCCTGATGAGATGTTCGAGGTATATATTCGCATCTGAATTTAACTTAATATAATTTAATTTAATTTTTTCGTTTCAGATGTTTAACATTTACATAAAAAAGGCAGCCGAAATCTATGGAATTGCTTACACGAGAGCAATTTACGAAAAAACCATCGACATGCTCCCAGACGAACACGCTCGGGCCATGTGTTTGAAGTTTGCGGATTTAAAGGAAATTGGGAGAAGTTGATCGTGCACGGGAAATATACACGCATTGCTCGCAAATTTGTGATCCGAGGGTAACGTTTTATGTACGTTTGCGGTGTTCAATTAGAATTTTTTAACTGATTTTTGTATTTTCCAGACGACGGGCGAGTTTTGGCAGACGTGTGGAAAGAGTTCGAAATCCGACACGGCAATGAAGATACAATGAGAGAAATGCTGCGAATCAAACGAAGGGTCCAGGCCACGTACAACACCCAAATTAATTTCATGAGCGCGCAAATGCTGGCGGCGTCGTCGCAAACCACGGGGACCGTTTCAGACTTGGCACCGGGAATGAAGGACGACATGAGGATGTCCCGAAAACGACCAAAGAAGTATCGTTCGTTCGGGGATCAACTCAAATCGAAGACGACAAGTTGGCAGAAATGAGTCGAGCCACGAAGGCGCGAATCCGGATGAGATTGTCATCGAGGAAGACGGAGAAACGAACGAGGAACAAATTGTAGAAGGTAATCATTAAAAACGCAACATTTACAAACAAATTATTTATTTATTTTATCTTCGCAGAAGTAAACATCGAACAGCAAGACATTCCTAACGAAGTATTCGGACGATTGAAAATGTAAAATTTTAAAATAAATATTTTTTCTCATCTTGTCGACAAATGAGCACATGATTCCATGATATTGTGCAGCTCGTGAATTGCATTCATTTCTCATATAAGAGTAAACAGAACACAAAAGCATTAGATTGAATTTAGCTGTAACATCTGTTTTTGTTTTGTTTTATTTTAACTGAAAAACAAACAATATGTAAAAGAAATCGTAGATTTAAAACTTGCTGCTACAAATTGGTCGTCTTCCATAAATTCAATTTTGGCGCCATCTGTTGCTTAAGTTGAGATGGAGCAACGTGATTGGCCGACTGTGAGGACAGCCGTGATTGGCTGTGCCAATGTCTCCACGATGCAGAAGTAGTGTTCTTGCTTGTGTCGACTTCCGCCACGTGGTGCCTAGTAAAACAGATTTATATTTTTATTCGTGTTGCTAGATAAACTATGGACATCACGCCTTTATTTCCATCATTTACTGGTGCAAATCTCCCACCAGCATGCACACGTTTGTGGATAGAAATGATGAAAACGCATGGAAATTTATCCAAAGATGTATGGCGGTGAAATCTGAATTATAATTTTGTATTTATTTATTTATTGTTTTAGGACATTAAAACTGTTACCAAATACCTCGATGATAAATTGAGGAAATATAAATCCGAGTAAGTGATGCGTGTGTAAAGAATTTATAATTTTATTTATTAATTTTTTTGTTTTCGGTCACATTTCAGCGATACCAGTCCTTTGATGCTTTTAAATTGCCTGGTTAATTCATGTTCGGCTTCTGTATTGGTTAATAATTGCACAAGTTGGATGGACAAACTGTCGAAGATTATTCAAGTAAAATATTGGGTTCGATATTATGAATACAAAGTTTTAATTTGACAAATTTGAAGGTGAATTGTGAAGAAGAAATTATATCTCTGGCTTGCGAAGCTGTTATCAATATTATTCCGTATGTGGTGCAGAATTCTGAATTAAATCGGCAATTCTGTGGTTCGGTTTTGACTAATTTAGTTACAGTTTTGCTCAACAACGATCATGTAAGAGAGAAATGGTTTTTTTTCTTCTTTTAAATGCGCTAACATCATTAATTGATTTATTTTAGGTTGATTTACACATACTTCACTGTTTAAGAGAAGTGATGAAAACATTTCACGGACCCTGTCGTCAATTTCAAGTTGGTTTGTGACGGATTTAGTGACGGGGAGCGTTTTTAATTCCCCGTTTTTATTTATTTGTAGAAGGAAATTGAAAAATTTGTAACGACAATTTTCTTAGAAACCACGAGCGAACCGCTGCAGGTTAAAAACAAACGACGATTCGATTTAATTTGTTTTTATATGTGGAAATACTTTATTTTTTATTAGCGAGAAGCTGCACAATGTTTTATAATTTTACCTGTTATTACTTCCGAACCCGAGTGCGGTTGGACCGAATGTTTTAAAAATTTACTGGCAACTATCCACGACGTTTTAACGGAGTTATTCGAGCCGGTCGAACGAGGAGGTCTGTTTGGTATTTTGTCAAAAATAAAATTTTATTTACTTATTTTTTTATTTTGGTTAATTTACAGATTCAATTTGGAAATCGGAGAACACGAAAAGTTTGAGTTTTCCGGCAATTTCAAATTCTCAACCAATAAAACAGCTTCAATCGCTTCAACAACGTTTGAATTTACTTTGTTACTGCATAAGCGAGATGTTAAGGTAAATTTAAATAATTCCAAATCTAACCATTCTGTAATTTAACTATAATTTGATTTTCTAGTGTCGGGTATTCGAATATTAAACAAATTCCAGTCAAAGATATTATTGGTTTTGTCACCAGGGTATTAATTGTGACCCCGTTTTCGGTAAGCATTTAAATTGTACCTAAATAATAAATAAAATTCGTAATTTTTATTGTTATATTTTAGATTAAATGTGTAACTTCGGACAATTTGATGCTAGCAGGGGTTCTACCTCTGCTCCATGAATACGTATTCAAAGTGCTTCATTCTTTGATCGCTGCATGCAGAAAATTACTTATACCGGAGAGTTCCACGATCTGTAAACTGATAATTAAAGGATTGAAATGGACGAGTAGAGCGCAAACTGAGACAACTAGCGACAAATCGTTTAGGTATCGTTTTGAAAAGGCGATGATTTGGGTGTGTTTTGTGTATAATTTTTATTTATTTAGTGATTTACGATGCCAAATTTATTCCACGTTGAAACTTTGGGCAGAAATAATGACTACAACGAGTGGGTTGAAAGAGTTTTCGAACGAATTGTACACGCATTTCGTAAATGACATGAGAAACCAGGATAAAAAAATCCAGGTTTTTATTTATTTATTTGTGTATTATTTTTTTTCCGTTACGAAATTAATTTGTTTCAGCTTGAAAATACAACGGACGAAAAAAATCGCAGGAAAAGAAAGCGTGGATGTGGCTTTTCTGGAGTAGGATCAGTCGGTCCAATCAAAGAAAATCCTTTAGTTAATAACAGCATTTGTATGAACTGTTTAAAAGGTAATAATAATAACGAATTGCCAACGTCACAATTTTAAATTTGTCTATTTTAGCCCTTAAAGCGGTCCATTTTGCAATCGGTTCGACCATTCCTCCTGCTGTTTACTCAGTAATTTAATTGTTACAAAAACATTTTTGACATTTGTTATAATTCTTAACGTTTAGGAGATTTGTACGTCCACAATTCATCTCGTATGTGACGTTCAAAAAACCATTTCGAATCGCCCTACGCCGTACGATGACCCAAAATGTCGGCAGGCTTTGTACGATGTAATTCTTTCATTTGTTCTTGCATCTCCGCAACAAACTGGCTCGTGCATACAACTTTGCATGAAAATATTTTCACGCGGTAGGCAAGATCCTTACCACAAGGTGAGTTAGAAATTAGGAATTTATGAACCATGTTTAATTAATTGTTATTTTATTTAACGGTGTAAAGATATCCAGTTTTTGCGTTGAAGCTCAAGCAATTTGTCAACAGTTGATTCATCCTCGGCTTCCGTCGCTTCAATTTGACTTTGGGATAAGTCGCAAACAGATTGAAAGAAATTCTCAACGTGTCAAAAGTAGCGAAGAGGAGCGAAATGGAATTGACGCAGAAGAAATTGAGGAAAATGGACTCGAAATAGAAGGAAATATTGAGACGAGTGAAGAAATTGGGGAAAATGGACTCGAAATGGAAGGAAATACGGAAATAACTGAAGAGTTGGAGCGAAATGGGCCCGAAATGGAAGGAAATTCGGAAATAACTGAAGGATTGAAACAAAATGGACTCGAAATAGAAGAAAATATTGCGCATGAAAATAAGAGAAGTAAAATAATGTCGGCTGCGAGTGAAGACACTGCTCAGAATCTAGCCAATGACGATATTCAAGTGTTAGCTATTTCTGAAACTGAGGAAAATTCCATTGCCGATTCAGATATTGAAATCGTGTCATCGTTGAATTCCTCTCCTCCGAAGAAACTCGAGATTTCATCGCCGAAATTGACGCTCGAAAATTCGCCCAAACTTCCATCGAAAGCTCGACCCATCGACGTTAACAAGTCGCCAGTTTCTTCCGAAGACGACGAAGTAAAGTATGAAATGACACAAAAGTAAACCGGTATTTAAATGTTTATTATTTTTAACAGGCTAATTTAACAGTGGAAGAAATGTTACAAGATTTCGTTAGCGAAGATCAGATAGAGTGACAATGTCATACATCATTACTTAATAATTAATATTAATAAATCGTTAAACATGTATTGGATCGTGTGGAATGTGTTTTTTCTTGAGGACGTGAATTTTGCGGTTTGATAATGTGATCAAGTATACGTGGTCCACGTAATGCACTAATTCAAAAAGACACAAGAATAAAATAAACAAAACACTAAACAACAAAATCTCACGTGAAATCCTTTTAAATGAATCATTGGGTTCATGCGGTGTGATATCTTTTTTATTCGCTGCGTGCACGAGGTTGTAAATAACACTAGCAGACTTTTCATCGTTTTCTAGTTCCCCTCCAGACTGAAAAATAAATAAAAGTGGCTGAGCAACGAAGTTGCGTAAGAAAACGCATTTTATCTTACGTTAATGACAGCTCCTTCGTCATTCAGTATGATGTATCCCAGGTAACCAGGTGTTCGTTCCATCTCGCAGTTATCTCAGCGACAATATACGTGCCAAAACAACACAAATGCTTAATTGAATACAGAAATACTTTGTTTTATTATAGCAAGGACATCACGTGCGAGTTGGGAGAAAAGGTGGGTCCCATCGTGGTCACATGCTTGTTTTAAAACAACGTCACCAAATGCTTTCCGCGCCATCTTTCGTCGACTTGAGTAAATGAATAAGCCAATGGCCGACCTGACGGTTTTCTATTTACAAATAGAATAAAGATCCGCATTAAGATTTTTTATATCACTAATAATCAATTAATTAATCAATAAAGTAAATGCAAAATGCTTAATGTACAATTTTATTCACGATTATTCATTCATTGAGTTTATGATCTATTTTTCACTGGCTATCACTGGAAGAACTACTAGAAGAATCCGTTGACATAACTTCAATGTCTTCATTCTCTTTATTGTGTCCCTTTGCGTCCATATGAACAGCACTGTGGTTCGCATTTGCATTAAGTGATGCTGCGAGATCACTCGAAGGTGTCCAAGTAAATGTCCCGGGTTGGCTGGTAATTGGTGGTCAATTGGCAATTATTATTTTTTAGACTGGATTTTGAAACTGTGTTTATATTTTTTTCAATTTGTAGGTTTCACGGTATTTATTGGCCCGCATTCTTAATGGCTGCTGGTTTGGAGCCACCGCGTCATTTTCTAGTCCATTTGCATTGGCTGGTTGATCACCAAAAGGTATAAATTAATTTAATTTAATAGAATGAATGAATGAATGATATTAATTTTTTTGTATTGGTTTTTTAAAGATGTCGAAAAGTAAAGGAAATTCCATTAACCCGATGTCCCGAATCGAATCGTACACGGCGGAAGGACCACGTTATTCTTTGCTACGTGAAGGACTTCCACATTCGGACAGCAGTGAGTTGAATTTTTGTATTTCTGTATTATCTTACATATTTATTTTTATTAATATTATTATTCTGTTTTAAAGATTACAGCGATGCCAAAGTTGAAAAATACCTGAATTCGGAAATTTACTTAATCGATGCACGTCCGCTACATTGAACCCAGGACAGATTTTTCGACGGATTTGTCGGGACACTTTCGGCCGCCATTGTTCGACCGACGGTCAGAGTTTGGTCGAAGCTGTCGACGGATTAGCCG
>JAQIXU010002566.1:0-11574 GCA_034701245.1 Strigamia transsilvanica
CCACGGGTTGGCCTGGTATTGCAGTACCTCCAGGATCGGCCCACTCCTTCGGGAGATAAAAACAATACAAAAATAGAATAATAAATAAAATCTTAGACAATTTCCGCATGTTTCTTTTTAATGAAAGTCTATGTGTAGAAAATTTAAATCGTAACTGTGAAAATGACAAAATAAATGGTCGTGTGTTATTTGGCCAGTGAACTGCTGGGTCAAGGTTACTTGTAGTTTATAAAATTGCGCCCCGGCAGTGGTTTGGAGGGTTGCTACTTGCTACCGGTAGGCATCATTCGCGTCATTAGGGTTACCGGGAAATTCAAACTCAATCGCGAAGGACCACAACAATAACGAATATGTCAACCACAACAGCAGATCCGGCATCAACAACACCAATCTATATTTATTTAATTTAAAACCTTAAAATTGTTGTATTTTCCTATTTTCGCCAAAAAAAAACATGATTAAAAAGTATAAATAAGTTTATTCAAAGTGGAATCGATTCGCCATTACTACTTTCTGTTTATCGATTCTTCCAGTCTGGTATTCTTTCAGCGCCACACACCCCAAGCGGCAGTTTCTAAAAGCAAATGGAGGCGACTGATCTACCGCGTGGTCGGCCAAACATACTCATAACAGGTACCGGTATTTCTTTATTATCTTTACGAATAACTCGAATTAAACATCCAAGCATCTTTCCAGGTAGCCCTGGCACGGGTAAATCCACCTTATGCGAGGAAGTGGCTGAAAAATGCGACTTAAAGTGGATAAACGTCGGCAAAATCGCCCAAGAAAACGATCTGTTCGACGGCTTCGACGACACATACGGATGCCCCATTTTGGACGAAGACAGAGTAAGCCTTCGAACGAACGAATTATTTAATTATTTAATTAATTTCGACGTTTCAGGTGATCGATGAGTTGGAAGATGTGGTTAAAAATGGTGGAAATGTCGTCGATTATCACGGATGCGACTTTTTCCCCAAAAGATGGTTCGATATTGTTTTCGTGCTGCGGACCGACAACACGAGACTTTTTGACCGACTGACGCAAAGGTCACGTGTGCAAGTCGATTGTTGTGATTGGAGGATTTTAAATTTTTATTTTTTATTTTTAGGGGTCAAAGTGGGAAGAAATTACAAGATAATTTGCAGTGTGAGATATTTCAGACGATTTTAGAGGAAGCTAGAGATGCGTATCCGGTGGAAATAGTTCACGAGTTGCAGAGTAATACGCCGGAAGATATGGATGATAATGTGGAGAAGATTGTCGAGTGGGTTGAAGTGTGGAAAAGTGGACATTTTTGAAATAAAAAGGAGAGACGAAAGGATTTGTGTTTTTTTTTTAGTTTATTTCTTGAGTGCTAGGAGGAGGATGTTTCGGGGCGACAGCTCGGGGTCGAAAAGCGGGATAAGACAACTGTCCACACCTGAAATAAGAATGAATTGTTATTTGTTATTATTGGTGATGTCTCGTTTTGCCGAATTGTAATCCAGATTGTAGATTTGAATGATTGTTTTTTCGATTTTTTTTTTATTTTTTCATATTATAACTGTTTTTTCTCATTTCTTCACGGTTTTTACTCATTTGACCATTTTTAACACGATTTTACACAAATTCAAATAACTTTTAACCATTTCAACCTTTTTTTCAGCGTGAAAATGTGAAATTTTTCGATTTTAACCATTATTATGCGTTCTTTTATTGTTTTTTTCTCTCTCTATTTCACAATTTCACACCGAAAAAAGGACGAAAATGGCTAAAAAGTGGTTGAATTTGTGTAAAAACATGTTAAAACTGTTTGAATGAGTAAAAACTGTTAAAATGTGGAAAAATCGAAAATCGTAAAAATGATCATTCGTTTTTTTTACTTTCGGCAAAACGGATATTCCCGTTTCGCCGAAAATCTATAATCCAGATTACAATTCTGCGAAACGGGTATAAATCGATTAATTGACAATAGATTAGGGTTGCACCGAATATTAAATTCCAAAGTTTTGCCTTTTCTAAGGTAAATACTAAAAATTTTCATCGAATCATTTAATTTTTTCAGACAAAAAAATTGAAAATTTGGGTAAAAATTGCATTTTTAATGCGCGAAATGCATTTTTGGTGGAAAAATTCCACTTTCAACGTGAAAACTGTCTTCCTAAACGTCAAGGATTGCTGGTTCCAACATAAAAATTCCTTTTTTCGACGTGAAAAACTTAATTTTCCATTATTATTCGCCATTTGGATATTCGGCGCAACCCCCCAACATACCCTTCTCTTTTAAAAACAGCATTTTATCCAACAGAATTACAGATTCGACCAACATGGCCAAAAACAACCGAAGAAAATAAAACACCACGACGCGTTTCCACTTCGCGCTGCACTTTTCCGCGAACTCCGACGCGAATTCTTCCTCGGGGACATGCACACCCGTGTCGTGCAGCGCACTCTTAGCATACCTGAAACAAACAAAAACCGTACTAAAAAAAAAACCCTAAAAAAAAAACAACCCACAACGAATCCTTACTCCGCGAATGTCATCACGTGCGCGTTTTTCACTCCCCTCAAACCCGAATGTCTCTTTAGCGGATCATACTTCGCGATCAGCGATTCCAAAATGGCGCGGTAGCAGTGGACCTTCAACATCGACATTTCTCCGCACTCGAGTTTCGTCACGTGTTTTTCGATAGCGTGACACGAAGCTTCGCGCGCATGATACGACAAACCGCTGTTCGACGAGTCCTTCAATCTCTGACTCAGCGGATATCTGCAAAATCAATAAAAATTTAAAATAAAAAAAAAAATAATAATTATTATTATTACGATTGTGCGTCTAATTTCATGTAGCAACACGAAACCGAGAGCAAAGCAACTGCGGATGGACAACTAGAAAACACCTCGAGCATCGTAGACGCTAAATTGCCGCACGTGTGCAGTCCGACCAACATAAACGGAACCGCAGCGTCGTTTTCTTCGCCTTCGATTCGGAGCAGCTAAACGAACAAATTAATTAAAAACTGTCACAAAACATGCGAAAAAATAATTCATTTCGACTTTACTTTGATGAAATCGTCCTATTTTAGTCTATTTTATCGATTTTTGAGTCTATTTTATCGATTTTTTGAGTCAATTTTAGTCTATTTTATCGATTTTTGAGTCTGTTTTAGTTTATTTTAGTCTATTTTATCGATATTTGAGTCTATTTTAGTCTATTTTATCGATTTTTGAGTCTGTTTTAGTTTATTTTAGTCTATTTTATCGATATTTGAGTCTATTTTAGTCTATTTTATCGATTTTTGAGTCTATTTTAGTCTATTTTATCGATTTTTGAATTTCTTTTATCGATTTTTGAGTCTATTTTATCGATTTTATCGATTTTTGAATCTCTTTTATCGATTTTTGAGTCTATTTTATCGATTTTATTGATTTTTGAGTCTATTTTAGTCGATTTTATCGATTTTAGTTTTTTAAATCGCGAAAAAATAATTCATTTCAACTTTACCTTGATGAAATCGTCCTCGCAAATGCCAGAAGGAATAAATTGAGCGATATGAGTGAGATTTAGATCGAAATCGGATTTCTTTTGTTTGCGCATCGATATTTTCGCCTAAAAAAAATCAATCGAAAAAAATATGAATTCGACATTCAATATTTAATGCGTGGACGAACAACTTTGCGGTCGAGTTTTTTAGCTGCCGACACGTGGCAGTCTTCGGCGTCGAAGCTGGTGACGCGAAAAGAGCCTTCGAACGCGAGGTTTCGCGAAAGATGACCCTGTCCGGACCCCACGTCGATCACGCGATCGCAGTCGACGATCGTCGACACAATTTTCACGATCTGCCTAAGGAAACGAAGCGATTTAGAAAAATTGTTTCTCGAAAATACGAAATTGCGCGACCCACGCGAGATAATTTGCTGATTTCGTGTCGTTTTTTTAGTTTCACGCGCCGGTTGAGTATTTTATCCTTTTCGGCGGTTTGTGATTCGAGTTCGACGTCTTCGGTTTGTGGTTTCCGCACAAAATTATTGAGTAAATTCGTCGCGTCGACGGGTGCGCGAGATAAACTCAAAGAGAAAGCGGCGGCGCGGAACGATAATAACGACAGAGGCCACACCGACGCACCGGGTCTGTGAAAAAATTAATTTTTCGATTAGCGATACGATGTTTTATTTTGTTAAAATTAGAATCCGGACTTGAATGGTTTCGAGGAATCGAGGAAAGCTGATAGAGTTGATGGGTCGACGTTTTCTAGTGCGGATTGCCATTTTGATGGCACTTTTGACCATAAGTCGTCCACGAAAAAGTCCTAAAAATACGATATTTTAAGTTTTACGGTCGTAGGGTTAAAAAGAGACAAACTTACTATGACGAACGAGTTGATCAAACATGAATATTTATCTAAAATGAGCAAAATTTGGGATATTTGTTTAGAAATCTGGTCCGCAGTCGCCATTGTTGTTTTCGTTTGAGCGCGACATCGCGCGGCGGAATTATAAAACAGACATTTTGTTAAGTTAGAAAAATGTGAATAGTTTTATTTAAAATTACAATATTTCATCACGATTTTCAATTTTATTCAAAGTCCATTCCCCGTTTCCCCATAAACGTAATAAAACATCGTGGTACGCCTTCAGACTTTGCCTGTGCCCAACACTGATCAATGTGATTCGCCGATTGAGGCACTCGCGGTACAAAATGTCTTCCAATTCCAAACTAACGGCGCTCGTAGCTTCATCCAACACTAGAAATAAATGTAATAAATAAATAAAACTTTTATTTCACATCATCATCATCACAAATTGTAAAACGGACCGGCAATGAGCGGCGAATGGTAAAACAAACGAGCGAAACAAAGTCGTTGCATTTCCCCTGGTGACAGTTTATCGTACCAATTCCAGTCGACTTGATTGTCTAACCCGCCAGTTCTTTCCTCCAGTGAATTCAAATCGACCAATCGGAGGAGACCTCGAATGAGATCATCCTCTGACACGACCGATGACCAATCGGCGACGTTTTCATTCAGCGGATAAATTATCTAAATGATGAAAAATGGATTCAAAAATGGGGATTATTGGCGCATTTGAGGATTACTTGTTGGCGTAATGTTCCGTCCGTTAGAACGGGCTTCGAGGGTATGTAGTAGACTCCTTTGATGCCGATTGGAACATTCGTTTCGATGTTGCCGGAGAAAATCGGCCATAAACCTTTGAGTATGCGAAGTGTGGATGTTTTCCCGCTGCTACTTTCGCCCATTATTAGAACATTGGTGCCTAGGTTGAATGTTGCAGTTAAATCTGAAATATTTGCAATTTTCTGTTATTTTTCGACTGCAAGATATAATTTCGTGTAATTCTGAGGTATTACTTCATGTTTGTCAAATACAAAGTATTTACAAGAAAATACGTCAAATTTACATAATTTACAACAATTTGACGGAAATTACAACACATTTCCGAGAAAGTACGTCAAATAGACGTTCATTTCAAAAAATTTCCGAGGAAATACGTCAAATTTACGTAAACTCCAACAAATTTTCGGAAAATACGTCAAATTGACGTAAAAAAATATTTCTGAGGAAATATGTCAAATTTACGTAAAAAAATATTTCTGAGAAAATATGTCAAATTGACGTAAAAAAATATTTCTGAGAAAATACGTCAAATTTACGTAAACTCCAACAAATTTCTGGAAAATACGTCAAATTGACGTAAAAAAATATTTCCGAGGAAATACGTCAAATTTACGTAAACTCCAACAAATTTCCGGAAAATACATCAAATTGACGAAAAATACGTCAAATTGACGTAAAACAAAATATTTCCGAGAAAATACGTCAAATTAACGTAAATTACATCAAAATTGTTAATTGACAAATGTTTCATAATTTTTTTTACTTTTAACCAACATCAAGCTTGGATTCCCAGGCGGGTGGAACGAGACGTCGGTCAATTTAAATCCGGTGAAGTTTTTCCTTACTTCAACGGCACTCGCATTAATTTGTCTGCTTGATAAAGAGATTCATTAATTTTTATTGTAAATTGTAATTTTTTTCTCTTGTTTTACAAATTGTTGTCCGATTTGATGATGACTAAATCGTCGCCATCTTTGGAAGATGGCGGCGAGCTGAACCCCGCTAAATGCTCGATGAGTTGGGCGATTCGGTGCGTATTGCCGGCAACGTCCGTTAGCTGGACAGATAAATCCACCAGGGAACTAAAGATGGAAATGAGGTAAATGCAAACAAAAGAATTCTATAAAATAATAGAAAAATTAAATAAAATTATCACAATGGAAGAATTAAATTCATCTTACTTTACTGATCAAAGCGCTGAGATCAGCGGCGCTTAAATCGTCATAGTCGCCATTAAAAATGGGAAATGCAAGCAGTATGTAACTTACAATACTGCCTATGTAGTCAAACAAATTAACGGCAACTGATGGGAACAAAGAGAAAGAATAAAACGATTAGATTGTGGCATAAATCCGGTAGATGTTCCAACGGCGAAAGGCGAAAATTTCGTTGTTTGGTTGGATTGTTTCACCCAATTCGCCGTTAGTTTTAGTCAATTTTTGATAAGTTTTAGTCAATTTTTCATGAATTTTAGTCAATTTTTAATGAATTTAGACAAATTTTTATAATTTTTGATGAATTTAGACAAATTGAGACAATTTTCAACAAATTTGAAACAATTTCTAACAAATTTGAGGCGATTTTCAACAAATTTGAGACAATTTTCAACAAATTTGAGGCAATTTTCAATAAATTAGAGAATTTTTGACAATTTCAGACAAATTTTGATAAGTTTTTGGTAATATTTCTAGACTTGCAAAAAATCACTACCAAATACGGATTTACCACAAAAAAAGAAAAAGAAAAACACATTTTCATACAATTTAGCAAATATTGCCAATTAACAATCCTCTGCAATATCACCAAAAGCGACTGCAATTTCTGGTTAGTCCTACTCAACTCCACATAACCCCCATCGCAAAACGCTACCGATTCCGAATTAACTCGAATCTGCATATGTTTAAACCTAAAATAAATAAATAAATAAATAAATCACATACAAACACCTAGGACAGAGGTTCCCAACCTGTGGTATGCGTACCAGTACGCGATAAGTGGATTTTGAATGGGATTTTTGATATTTTGTGCAAGAATTTGATTTTTTTTGAGGAAATTTTGACTATTTTTTTGATTTTTAGAGTTTGATTTTGTCATTTTTGAAGGAAATTTTGATATTTCACTAAAATTTTTAATTTTTCGGTGGAAATTTTCATTTTTTGAATGGAAATGTGGTTTTATTTGTGCAAATTTTGATATTTTTGGGGAAAATGTTGAATTTTTATGGATTTTTGGTGTTGGATTTTGTGATTTTGTGATTTTTGACCGGAATTTGTGAAGATTTTCAATTTTTTTTTGGATTCTTGGTGTTTGACCTACTGGTACGTAACCATATTGTACCTCTGACCTAGAACTACGATCACACAAAAATACCTGAAATCACCTTCTCTTTGCTCCTGCTGAACCACAAGTCCTACTATGGGTGACATGAGCCCCTTATTGACCACAGTACTCACCAAGAAATATCCAAAAATCCCCAACGGCCCGGCGTAACCGGTCCTAACAAAAGAAAGATGAAAAATTAAAAAATTCAAAGATGAAAAATTGGTGATAATGTTTGCAAACCCGATGTAGGCCTGGTAGACGTAGTAGGTGAGCGTGAAGGGAAATACGATGAAGTTCGGTAGGATTTTGCAAAAGACCGAACACATTTTGTCGACGTCTTGGGTTACGCGTTGGTCGCTTTGGATTTAGATAAAGATTGATTTTGAGGGGATTTGAATGGTGAAATGGTGGTTTTGGTTTGACTAACGGGTTGTCGATGTATGGGTGGAGAATGTTGAGTTTGTAGAAGTTTGTTGATGAGAAGTAGAGTCGGTGGATTGATGTGGAGAGGATTTCGCGCCAGGCTATGTAGAGGACGGATGAGACGTACATGCGGGTGCTTTTGATCTGTGGAGAGTAATTTTGGGGAAGGAATTAGTGAGTTTTAGGAAAAAATTTTGATTTTTTGGGAAAAATTTCAAATCTTTTGGGAAAAATTTCAAATCTTTTGGGAAAAATTTCAAATGTTTTGGGAATAATTGCAAATGTTCGATGAAATATTTGCAAATTTTCCGGAAAATATTTCAAATATTCAGAAAAATTGCAAATTTACAGAAAAAAATTGGATATTTACGGAAAAAATTGCAAAGTTTCAAGATAAATTCCGAATATTCGGAAAATTTCCGGAAAATATTTCAAATATTCAGAAAAATTGCAAATTTGTGGAAAATATTGCAAATTTTTAGAAAAATTCCGAATATTCGGAAAAAATTTGTACATTTTCAGGAAAATATTTCAAATATTCGGAAAAATTTCCAAATTTACAGAAAAAATTGCAAATAATTTCGGAAAAATTTGCAAATATCTTTGGAAAAATATGCAAATATTCAGAAAAATATATCAAATATTAAGAAAAATTGCAAATTTACCGAAAAAAATTGCAAATTTTCAGAAAAAATTCCTAATTATCGGAAAAAATTGCAAATTTTTTCGGAAAAAAATTGCAAATTATCGGAAAAAATTGCAAATATTATCGGAAAAAATTGCAAATATTTTCGGAAAAAAATTGCAAATATTTTCGCAAAAAATTGCAAATATTTTTGGAAAAGATTGCGAATAGTTTTGGAAAAAAGACATATTTTGGTAAAAATAGCAAATATTTTTGGAAGAGAGCCAAATTTTTTGATAAAAATTCCAAAATTTTAATTTTTTTTCGTAACTTTTCAAAACTCCAAACTCACAACTGCGATTGCGAGAATAAATCCAAACGAAAGAAACAACTGCTTCCAAAAAGCCTCGATATTCTTCTCATTCAACACTTTATAAAATCCACTAGAAATTATTCCAACATTATAAATCAAATACTGTTCTGCAAAAACAAAAGAAAAAAACATGACTCAAAACAAAAATAAAACATTTTCGACTCTCCAACCTAACAGCGACACGACGAGCAAAAACAGAAACAACAAACTCGTGATGGAGCTGCAACTAGGAAACAACAAGCTCACAAGCCGCCAAAACCGAACGACAAAATTAACATCGAACCTGAAACTAGTAATAAAAACCAATTAATCAATTAAATCAAAATTTGCGAACATAAACAAACCGTGGTTTTGCTGGCACATTGTCTGCCATGACTGCGCTAGGCCAGCGCTGCGATTAGATTCCCCCGTCAACCTTTGACCCTCGAATCTTCCATTTCTAGTTGATATTTGACTCGGGTTTAAACCGGGTGATAGCACGGTGCCAGGTGGAAATAAACACCCGGCCACTTGTATAATTATCGCCAACATCGCACGATTTTTTAAAAAATCTTTACAATACCATCTGGTGTCGGATTTTAGAATTAATAGTTGGGGCGGTTACGTTGAATTTTGCACATTTTACTGGATTTGTTGATTTAAAAAAGCGTGCAAACTTTGCAGCATTTTTTGAATTAGATTCAAAATTCACCCGGATATTTTATTTAGATCAATAATTATTAAAACATCACTTTTTTTAAAAATTAAAACAGTTTATTTCAGGACAAATAAACTGTTTAAACCTGTTGCAGCAAAACACATTAAATTTACAAAATTTCGGTACCCAGACGCGATCTCAAGGTTCCGAGACGAGATCTCGTACGAGACCGAGAAAAAACGAGATTTTTGTTTTTGATTAAATGAATGATTGTGGAAAAAAAATGGTTTTATTTTAAATTGTGTAGCTTTATTCTTATACTTTTCACATTTTTATACATGCTGAATCGGCAAATCAACGTTGCTTTTGAAAGCAAATGTTCAAATAATTTTAGCTTATTTATTTTTTATATTTTTGAATTATGACCACGCACTTAACACTTCGAATTTATCAATGACCAATTACCTCACAAATCTGAGAGAGAGAAAAATAAACACAAAACACCAATTTAAATTTTAAATTCAACGACTTTCTTCCATTTTTTTCATAATCTCGTTAAATCTCGTTTCCGATTCTTTCTCGTAACGGAATCTCCTTTTGCCGAGACCGAGATTCCAAGACTCAAAAAATGGACCGAGATGTACGAGACCAAGATTCCAAGACAACCGAGATCTGGAATTACAAATCAAATCCAAAGCCAGATTTACGTATAAGCAGAATAAGCAGTTGCTTAAGCGCCCCCACCCATCGGAAACCCTGGAAAAAAATCCAACCACATCACCATCCTTATTGGAATGAACTAGGGGTCTTTTTTGTGACTTACAATCCCACTTAAAAAGAAAATAATTAATTTTCCTCAAGAAAAACTTTAATTCTTCAATTTTAAACCTTATCTTGACCACCCATACACATTCTATGCAACACTTCCCGATGCACAAATGCACTACAAACAAATGCAACTTTTCCAACTCAACTGTACAACTAATCGTATGAAACTTCTCAAAAAAACACATTACATCGAAACAAACATCCAAAATGTTGCTTTTTTAAATAACTACAATCACGTTTTTTTTCATTTCAACAAAATTAAAAAAAATAAACAACTTAATACGGTCGCATTCTTCGTCCCATGTGCGCCCCTCTGCTCGGCGGAGACACGGCTATATCTAAATAATCACCCACTTGAAATCGACACGATCCCAGCGACTTCAAATCATCGGCACCTTTCTGGCCCGAGCACGTCGTGCCTATATCGCGCATGCGGTAACCGGGGCCGCGCACGTCGGGAAACACAAGCGCGAAGTCGAAGTACGTCCCTTTGCGGCGCGTGTCTGGATTCACTTCTTTCACTAGACTCGTTAGTTCTTTTAGAGTTGCGTCCATCCTAGAATGGGAAAATGATTCGTCCGTTAAGGTGGGATTTGGTTTTTTGGTTGGTTTTACCACGTGTAGATTTGTAATTCGTTCGCAGGTACGTTTCCGCGGGAGTATTCGCTGAGGTTGTGGTGTCGGCCGGTGTTGCAGAATACGCGTAGTAATAGTGGGCATGTCTAAAAGTGGGTTTTTGAAAGGTTATGAGATTTTTTGGTTTTTTTTGGGGGTGGGATTTTGGATTTTTATTTCACTTTTTCTCTGTCGACTGGTATTTCGGGCTCATGTTTTTCTTCTACTATCTTCGATTCAACAGCAGCCGATGTCATTTTTTAACCTATATCGAAGTAACACTTACGTTTGTTGGCTGGCGGTCGCACGGGACCAAACAGTTGAAGTGCGTTGAGATGACGTCATGGAATGTCGGTGAAAGGGATTTTATCAATGTTTTAAAAAGTGTTTGATTTTATTTATTTATTTATTTGTTTGTTTGGTTTTGTTTTGATGGTTGTTTAATTTTCAGTAGTTATCTATAAAAAGTGTTCGTTTTGAAACGTTATTTTCCGTGTGTGGAGTTAGCGGGTTTTAGAGTTCCCCAAAAAGAAATCCAGGTTTTCAGTTATTGCAAAGCAGCCATGGAGGTAAAGTGTTTTATTTTCACTTTATTAAATTAAACATTTAGTTGTTATCAATTGTTAACAAGGCC
>JAQIXU010002567.1:0-11571 GCA_034701245.1 Strigamia transsilvanica
ATTGTTTCTAGTAGTATTGTAAGACCATATTCCCCCACATGAATGTGGCATTTACGTTTTAATTGTATTGTAAGACCATATTCCCCCACATGAATGTGGCATTTACATTTTATTTGTATTGTAAGACCGCATTCTCTCGCATGAATGTGGCATTTACAATTTGACAATTTATTCCTATTATAAGACTGCATTCCTCTATGAATGTAGCATTTACATTTTTCAATATATTTTCCGAGAAAATATTTTCGAAGTATTCATTGGTATTCAGTTCCTGCGGATTTGCAAAATTTGCAAAATTGAATTTGGCGCTTATGAATAAGTGTGGGTCTGCAATGTGTAATTCCAATTCATTCATATAAATCTTCTTGTGTTAAGGGTTGACCGCGCTGCAATAACATATTCTCAGGGGGAAAGGGGTATTGAGTACAAGTAGATAATGCATTCCCGATTCCGATTTAGTGATCCAGTTATTATTAAATTGTAAAGCACATTGTTATCGAATTTTGGCGAATAGATAATCAAAAACAACACCAGTCCAGCAACGCGGTTTTAACCGGAGAAAAGATCGCTTTTTATATACAGAAATTTCGGGCTTAATGTGTTGCAAATCGTCCCACAGCATTGTAATTTGAAATTTAGTTTCTGGCAATTCGGAACTATTAATTGGTGGTGTAAGATCGAGATTAATGTCATTATCATTATCAATATTGTCATTGTCGTCAACATATGTATCAAGTGCTTTGCATAAGCCGAGCTTACTACGAATATCATGTTTGTTCTTGAAATGCTTTTAGCAACCATGGTAACGTAACATTTTACCATAATTGCTACCAGCATTTCCAATTCTCACCATCTCGGAAGGGAAACAAATTTCCCCCAAAAACCCCAGGTGACTTGGGGTCACCACAAGGTGAGTTCGCAGGGAACGCAGCAGAAAACGCTGTGCAGGAGATTTCCCATCTCTGCTACTAACGGCTGAATGTTGCGCAAATAAGACTCGTGCTATTCTAACCTGCAAAATGCCCTCGCTCAACTTGGCTAAACGACTCTTGACCTCCCTTCCGATTTGGTTGTAGGGGACTATCATATTGCGTGGGAGTCTTCTCAATGCACACAGTTGTTTCTGCACGAAAATTGACGTTTTGGGTTGGAAAATTTGAGTTTTTCAATTCACTTTACACTCAGCAGACACTGGAGTGGTGAATTTGGTAGGCGTGGTGGATGTGACAGGGGTGGTGAATGCAGTGTGTGAAGTGAATGCGACAGGCATGGTGAAATTGCACACAATAGGAGTGGTGAAGGCCGTGTTATTAGAAGATAAAGACAAGTTGGAAGTGGTGAAAAACACTTAATGTAAAAAATTAAATAAAAAAAATAAAAAAACCATTCTGCAGAAAAAAATCATTAAGACAAAAACAACTTTTTTTTTTACCACTTTTCCACCAGAAATATGACATTAAAACGTTTTCACCAGCAATCCACAAGTAATACATGATGGGGGTAGAAATGCAAATGGTAATGAAGATGCAACAAAACAATAATAAACAGTTCTATAAAATACTAAAAAATAAATAAAATAAAATAAAAAAGTAATTGAACTTACCTTTAACCAATTTTGTTTATCAATGGGTGACGATATTGTAATTTCATCCTCAATGGGTGATGACATTGTATTTTCATCCTCAATGGGTAATGACATTGTTATAGCATTTTCATGTATTGTGGGCATAGGTGGTGGTGGTGGTGGTAAAGGTGGTCGAATCGGGACAGATGGTGTAGGTAATGGAGGTGGGAGGATAGACCCCGCTCTTCGGTGTCTTTTCATTGTAGCTTCTCGCGACTCCTCATGTCTGCAATCCACTAATAAATCAACACCATCATACAAAGACGGAAAAAATATACACTGAAAATGCATTATTAATTCCTACAATCAACATTTGGTTCAGATTTAAAGAAGTTTGTTCTGTTCCCCAGAGGAATACAGAAGTAGATCTTCACATTAGTTGTAGAATAAAAAAATAAAAATAAAATCAACACAAAAAAAAGAAAAAGGTCATATGTACTATGTTAACCATGGATATCACATCTGGCAAATCAAGGCAGGTGAATATCGATTTTTTTTCAACTCGCAATGCATCATGGGGACGATTCAGAACTAATTTTCAATTGTTTTTCCATTGTAATCTATTGCTAAATGTTGTTTACAGTTGGAATTGTGCTGGGAACAATTAAAAAAACTGATATACGCACAAATCAACGTTAATGTTATGCAAAAACAAAAAAAAAATCTGTGGGATAAATTAAAGTTAAATTAAATTAAAGTTAATAAATAATATAACAAAATTACCTTCATCTTGTTAGAGTTGTAATTAATTTGTGAATCCGCGGGTCGAAACCGATTCGCGCCCTGTGCACAAAGTCACTGTGCATCATTCATCAACAAATTCTGTGCATCTCTGCAAAGAATCTGGGATTTGTTTGCTGTAGCTAGGGTGTTGACCCCTGGTTACGGAAGAGTGAGATGTGACACTTGACACTTGGCGTGTGCCAAACGTAATATCTCAGGGCTGTACATGTTTTGGGCGGGAAAATATGATGAGTGCTCAGATTTATTATGACAATAAATCTGAGGTCACCACACTGCATTAGGCCGGCAAAAAATGGCAAGCAATGTATTTGCTTCTGAATAGTGCTGGGTTGTCCATCAAAACTGTTGTATGCTGTGAGTGTTTGGACGGTCGACGCATGGTCAGGGTGAACCACGTGGTTTGATGTTTTCACCATTTTTTAAAATAACTAGTCACGAGCCGCATTATATCGTATGTTCAATTTTAGTGACATTTTATCGAATAAAAGGGTACAAACTCTATCCTTCTCATCCAAAGTGCTAATTTTTTTTCTAATATGTTTAGGACGTTTGTATTTAATCCAGGTGTCACATCTAACCCTTCCACCCACCTTTGTAGAGTGCGAAGTGAGGGAACATCAAAGATGGTTTCTATAATCTGGAATGCTTTGGGGCTTGTGTAATGCCACGTCAGTGCCAGCAGTTTGTCACTTGACGTCCATCTGCTGCCATTTCTTTTCTTCTTTGCACAACTGCCGTATCATAGCACTTATTGCCTTCTTGATGTCACTACTCGGACTATCCAGACCTATATTGTGCATTATAGACGAAATACTTATAGTACCATCAACACTACCCCTGGCATATATTTCCTGCATGGTACTTGCCATACTCTCGAGTGAAATGCTACGAGACATCATAGAAGAATGCAAGTGGTGGTCACTCCCTTGACCAATGGCCTCCTCTGTACGGAAGCCCTCCTCTGTACGGAAGCCCATAATATCACAAGTCTCACCAAACTGTTCTAGATTATAACATATGGCTCCGCCGCCGATTCCGCCGTGGAATGACGACGCGAACAACGGCCAAGTAGTGGTGGACGATGAGGCACCGATTCATGAAATTCTCTGGTCGCGCGGGCGGCTCGGCATTCGTCACGAAGATTATCGGCCCCCTATGGCGAATGGTCCCATCCGGCTGGTTCTTGATCTCCTGGACCGTATCCTCGCCCGCCATCAGGGTGAGCAGCGGACCGAGGGGAACGGAGTCGAAATCGAACTCCTCAAAGAGGATCACGCGTTGTCCGCGATATTCCCCGAGGAAGAAGCGCCTGGTGCTTGGTCGAAAGACGGATTTGGCGTCCTGTACGAGGCAGGAGCGCACGTAGCGCGACTTGCCTACGTTGCTCCGCCCCCACAGGTACAGGGCCCGTCGCTTCTCTAGGGGGTCGATGGTGACTGGCGCGATAAAGCAATTCCAATAGCCGGCCACGACCAGCGTGCAGCCCTTGTAATGTACGTCGGCCGGAGCTAGCTCGTAGTCGGCCACCATCGCGATCCTCGTCTCGGCATGCAATCGCTCGAGGAGGTGATAACAATTACGGTGCGCGAGAACGAAGGTGTCGGCCACAGCAAAGTCGACGGTGCGCATCGCCCACTTCCGCGACCGATAAATAAAACTGAAACGCGATTCGGAAACACCGGCGAAGAGGGGGTCCAAATCCTCTTTCGTGATATATTGTATCGAGGACTTGCTCGACCTGCACGCCTGCACGTCGTTGGCCGAACAGAAGTTGGCCGCGAGAAGCATCCGCACATCGTTGAGCAGCATGGGGACGTGCAGATCGAGGTATGCGTGGAGGTGCGCGGACCCATCCTCGTGCTTCTCGGACGAGACGACGATTGCCCGGCAAAAATTCTCGAGCGCGCTAAACACGTGCAGTCTAGTGAGGTCGGTGTGATTGATAGTCACGCAAAACACTCTGCTCCTCGTGGGGATACGTCGTCCTCGGACTCGAGGCATCGAATCGAATCGTAATTATAAAAAGAACCGAATAAAAAACTGTTTTATCTATCTATCTGTCTTATGTCTGTCTGTCTCTCTATTCGTTTGTTTGTTCGTTTGTTCTCACTCACTCACTCACTCAAGTTGCACGAATGAAAAAAGCGACTAGTCGTTTTTGTTGCTTTTTTTCTCCATTTTCCTCTCGGAAACGGAAGGAAGGAAGGAAGCGGAAAATTAATTTGCATATGCATAAATTAAAATGAATAAATAAATAAATAAATAAATAAATAAATAAATAAATACTCAACGCTTTTTCTTCAAAAATATCCTTAAATGTTGTTGGAAAATTGAAGGAAAAAGTCTTTGCTGTATTCCTGTGGTCGCACTCGCAAATTCGCATCAATTGTCCACTCGTACTCGCGAAATTACATCACTGAAATGTTTGTACACGCGATGTGGCATCACTCGAAAAAACTCGCGAAAATACATTGTAAATACATTGCAAATACATTGCAAAGATCCAGAAACAATTAATAGTCACAGTTTTGAGTTCCAGTTTATAACTAACACTGGTAACAAGTTCCTAACAATTCACAATAACTCACAAGCAGCATTCAAAAACCCTAATGTAGTAGGTTGTAGCTAGTCTGCCATGGGGGCTGCCATCTTGGATTTCCAGCTGGCTCCTCAGAATTTCTGGGTTGAAAAACCTTAATTTCTCACTACCTGGCACAGTGAAAGTGTCCCTGGACCCATAACCTTTGTTGTATTTGGCACTGGAGTTGACAGGCAGATGAATATGTGGTTTTCCTAGGAATCCTTAGAGATGACAACTTGGAAAGAATTGGAAACACATGTTGCTGGTTTGCAACATGCACCAACTGTGTGCTGCCATTTTATTCTGGTGACAGAATTAAGAACTAATAAAAAGTACAGATGCCCCAAAGAGCCAACTTAAAAACATATAGCACAAAGTATGGACACTCACAAGTGCCATATAATAACTATCATTGGCTGGCATGAAATAATTAACTTTAGGGTTAACAGATTGTGCCTGACCTATTACCGGTCTTGCACGAACACCATGTCGGTATAGTGGCGATGAAGCGGCATGCGAGGCTGTTCGAGTGGTGGGCTGGCATGTCCAGTGATATAGAGGCATATGTCGCTAGTTGTGGCAATTGCAAACAGATTTGACCCTTGCCGTCCCATGCGACGCCGGTCAGCTGGCCTCAGCCACCGGGCCCTTGGTATAGACTTCATGCTGATTTTGCCGGCCCCTTCTCTGGCATGATGTTCTTAGTCATAGTGGATGCCTATTCCGCTTGGATTGACTTGTACGCAATGCATAGTGCCACGTCTGCCACGGTCATTAGAGCTTTCAGGAGAGTGTTTGGCACTCATGGGCTGCTGTCCGTTGTCATAACAAATAACGGTCCCCAGTTTACATCGGCTGAAATGGCCAGCTTCCTGAAGACCAATTTGATCTGTCACTTGTTCGCCCCGTTCCCACCCTCAGTCCAATGGTTAGGCGGAGCGGGCAGTGCGGTGAACCAAAGAGCAGCTAACTAAAGCAGGCTCGACAGACTGAGGTGTGGTTGTTGCAAGGATATCACAACCAACAGCCAACATACGCAGCCGTGCACAATACTGATCCATTGTCTCACCAGCTCCTTGCTGGGGTGTGCGAAAGGAATACACACAGAAATCTACATTTTTCTTTGGGGCAAAATAGGCCCTCAACCCCTTCTTTGCCGACTCATAGTCCGCTCCAGTTGCTGGTAATGTGTCAAAAATATCGTAGACGGCCTCACCGGCGTAATGGAGCAGCATCGCTCGCTTCATCGCATTGTCGCAATTTACCTGCGCAAATTACCCAAATCTTGCTTAACAAAATAATCAAGCAATAGACTGGTCCTTTCCCTACATCTTCTTCCATCAACAGGTATCCCAATTGCTTGAAGATTTTTAGAAATATTGTGCCATTTAGTCCCATTCAGGAATGGGTTTTGTGTTGCCATTTCTCTCAGCAACAACACATCGCTTCTGGCATTAAAACGGAATTGTTTTTTTTTTTTTGGAGTTCTGTAGTTGAAACAAATGAAAATTAATTATTAAAATTATAAAAATAGCTGGTTTATTTACCATAAAAAATAAAAACACTTACCAGTTTTTCACAAACTGCTAGATCAGCCATTACAAGTTGTCAACGTGACTGGTAGAGTGGAAGCAGGTGCCTAGGCCCTGCCTCCTGTCACATGACCACACAAAGTGATGACGTTTCATCCCTTTAGGCGTACACGCACAGATTTTTGCGTGTAGCAGAACCTCTCTAATGATTCGCGCGGCGGTCAGAAAAATTTCCAATTGACCAACCCACCTGGTCCAACGTTGGCTCTGAGTAGTGGGGTCTCCATGTACGTCAAACGACGCAACTTCCGTCGTCTGCGCAAATTTGATGATACTGCTGCCACAGCAAAACTAGCACTCGCCACTGACTCAATTTTGGGCTGTGCATGCGCCGCCATCTTCCCCCACGCCACAACGCCCTCTGGCGTTAGAACACAATACTACAATAGAACAACACTACAGTTTTGACAAAAGATTTTGTTGTTTTAATTAGAATTTAGAATAAATAAGTGATAACTGATATGAATAATCCACAATTTATTTCGCCATGCGAGACGAATGGGACTTTTGACATTAGAGTTTGTTACGTCCCTACCACTTATAAGCTTGTATTGAGCGTATACAAGTCTACATCAAAAAACCTGGGACACCTGTACAATTTCAAAACAAAAATTTAATTGTTTAAAAAAAGTATACACAAATTTAAAAAATGATAATAATATTAATCCACATTGAAGAGCTGATCAATGAGAAGAAATCCTGTGCAAAAAAAGTTTAAAAAAATTTTCTAAAAAAAAAATAAAAAAATATTAATGACACACCATCAATTCAAAATACCTGGGACAGGCGATTTTCAAATCAAAATACCTGGGACAGGAGTGAATTTAGTATTTTGTTGCATCTCCCTTGGTCTTAATCAATGCTTGAATCCTATTAGGCATTGAATTAATAAAATCAACACACTTTCTTGTAGGAAAATTCTCCCATGCATTTTGCAAAACATTTTTAAGTTCATTCTTGGTAGTAGGTTTTTTTTTTCGAATTTCAGCCTTTAATTCTTTCCAAACAGTTTCTATCGGGTTCATGTCTGGACTATTTGGAGGCCAGGCATAACGAGGATATTCTGGTCTACAAACCACTGCTTTGTGGTTTTTGCAGTGTGGCAGGATGCATTATCTTGTTGGTACACCCAATCTCGATTGTAGCCAAACTTTTGCATTGATGGCAACAGTGACTGTTGCATGATGGTTTGGTATTTAGGCCTTGACTGGACATGCAGCCCCACATCATAAGTGATGCAGGGAACTTTACTGAACGTTTTACACAGTTTGGATTGTTGGCCTCATCTTTCTTTCTTATCACAGTATTTTTCTGCTGGCTAATACAGACTTCAAACTTTGATTCATCACTAAATATCACTCTGTTCCACATTGAAACAGGCACATTTTTCAGCTCTTTTGCAAACAGCAATATTTTCTTCATGTGTAGAGAAGTTAACATTGGCTTGACTTTGGCCTTGTAAAATGAGTACCCTAACTCATGGATGCGTCTCTGTGTTGTACTTGTAGATACATTGATTTTAATGTTTTCTGACCATTTTTGTGCAATTTCTGATGACACAGCATGACGGTTTGCCTTAATTATCCTGCTTAAAGCTCGGTTATCTCGCTTTGATGTTATTTTTGGCCTGCTTGTGGACTTTTTTATGCCCACATTACCACTTGTTTTGAATTGCTGAATTATCCTGCCCACAGAAGTTTTAGAAATCACCAAATCCTTTGATATTTCACGAAGAGATTTACCATCATTATGTTTTCCAATGATTTTTTTGCGCACCTCATTTGAAATTGCCTTTCCAGGTGCCATGCTCAACAATTAGCAGTTGTGCACATAAACACTGCTGTAGAAATATGCAAATTAACTTGCATCATCTAAATTTGTTAGATACTGTGTTATTTTTAAAGATATTTTAATTTTTTAGCCTCTTATCCCAGGTATTTTGATTTGAAAATCGCCTGTCCCAGGTATTTTGAATTGATGGGGTGTCATTAATGTTTTTTTTATTTTTTTTTTAGAAATTTTTTTAAACTTTTTTTGCACAGGATTTCTTCTCATTGATCAGCTCTTCAATGTGGATTAATATTATTATCATTATTTTAATTTGTGTATACTTTTTTTAAACAATTAAATTTTTGTTTTGAAATTGTACATGGTGTCCCAGGTTTTTTGATGTAGACTTGTAGATCTTTTTTTTTCAACTTTGATCAACCCAATAACTTTTGTGGTTTTGTTTTAATTTTCATGTTTAAAAGCACGTATAACTTATATAATGGCAGAGAAAGCATTTGGAAGCAGCAGTTAGAGATCGGCAAAAAATAAACATAATTTAAGCTCAGTGGTTTTCATGCTCCTGGTGAGAAAACTTTTATTAATCTTGAGGATATAGTAAAGTTGGATACACTTGGTACATGAGTGGCTTTATTCGTACTAGGCAGTTGTTTGATACTACACTACTAAACAAAACTGGTGGCACCACACTACGGGAATAATTTATACTTTGTTATGTTTGTGTATGAATGATTTGTGTCAAATAAAAAGCCACAGCCATTTTAGTCTTCACAATTCAATTCGGTGTTTTATTTCATAAAGTAACGTAGGTGGCACCAGGTAAAGGGTGTTTCAATCATGCATGGAATTGTGGAAAGTGTTGTGGGCTTTGGCAGTTGTCTAGTTTAAATCCCTGGATTAGAACTATCTAGTTTAAACAGAAGCAGAACTGGATTCTAATTTTAGGCTAGTCCAATTTTCAATCGTGTGTACAGGTGGAGTTGGAGCACAGTATACTGTTGTTGGAGTGAGTAAAGTGATGGCTCCTCTGGGCCACTGTACATAGGTAGAAATAAGGTACGAATAAGTCTAACACAGCCGCCCATATTAATTTCTTACGAAAACAATTAATAAATTTATTCGTTCACTTGTCTTGAAAAATCAATTAGTCCGAGCTTGCTGCGGAGAGCTATTAACATTCGTATTGCGGCTAACCTTACCACCGGACTGTAGGATTCGTCATAATCGATACCCTTTATGACGTTGGAACCTTGAGCCACTAGTCTGGCTTTATAGCGTGTTATTTGCTTTTCTTGGTCGGTCTTAAGTGAGTAAACCCACCGAGACCCTACTATCGTCCAGGTTCTTTGGTCCCGAAGTGACTTGAGTTCAGCTTGCATCGCTTGTCGCCATGACTGTGTTTCCGGGGATGCCAAGGCTTGTTTATAATTTTTTGGTACAACTACCGAGCTCACAGTTTTCTTGTATTTTTCTCTTGCCACAAGGGCATTATTCTCGTCAGATTGTTTATCGCGCACTCGCCTGTGCTTCCTCCAATCTGTCATATCGTAAGGCGCCAGGTGTGTCGGCGCTCGCCTTGTTCTAGTCGATTGTCTTCGAACTGGTCCAGTCTGGGGGAGTTGCTCTGCCGGAACGCCCGGCACCGCGAATTCCTGATCTTGCCGTTGGGAATGGCTTACAAGGATGTCGACCGTTGTATTCAACTCGAGTAAATGATCGGTGTTGTCGTCATCCTCCATTGGTTTAGTCTCTCCTGACAACAAATTTGCCTCTTGTTCATTCACATTAAATTTCGCATCCTGATTTACTGGGTCGAAAAACCTCCATCCCGGAGAATTAAATGGATATTCAGTAAATATGACTTGCCTGGCTCGGGGATCCAGCTTTGAACGGTCTTGGACTGGAATCCAACTATAGGCCAAGCTGCCAAACACGCGCATATTGGCCACGTTAGGTCGATGTCTAGTGAGTCGCTCGATGGGTGTCTCCGACTTGAATCGCCGCATTTTTGACCGATTAGTAGTGTACGCTGCTGTCTCTACTGCGTCCTGCCAAAAACGTATTGGCAGTCCGGCATCTACGAGGAGAGTCCTCGCCCTATCGAGCAATTTCCGATTTGCGCGTTCTGCCACTCTGTTCTGCTGGGGGCTATACGGAATAGTGAGCTGGTGATGTATTCCTCGACTATTGAGTAATTGCTTAAACGCTGTATTAACAAATTCGGTGCCATTGTCTGACCGTACGCGTCTCAATTTCGCACCGAAGCGTTTCTCATTACACAACAAAAAATTCTCGAATTCTTGTATTGTCTCAGATTTTTGTTTGAGGAACCGGGTAAAGATTGCTCGCGAATAATCATCAACTATAGTAAAAATGTACTTATTTCCTCTTGTTGACACATGTCTCATTGGTCCGCACAAATCAACGTGGACCATTTCTAGCGGCCCAGTCGCTGTTATGTAATTGTTTGCTTCAAACGGGGATCGAACTTTCTTCGCAACACTGCATTTGTCACATAACTTGGGATTCCTTTTGGAATTTAGAATTCCGCAATCCCAAATGCGCGCGTCTCTAATGCGCGCGTCGCAAATGCGCGCATGAACGTCGGCCATACGTTAATGCGCGCGCCTCAATTGCATGCGGATAAACGATTCGAAAATTACATTTTATATGGTGGAAATACATTTTGCTAATAACACGAAATGTATTTTATTTTATAACTATTTCTGTTAATAGACTGTAAAAAACCATCCAGCTGGACAAGAAAAAAACAAAAGCTGAAGGAGAATACTACTCTGCTTTTTCAGTGCGATTTTGGCTTTGAACTTACAATAAATGGTGGAGATTCTTTTGTTATTTGTTTAGAAACAGGTGGAAAGTACTTCTGATAGATCAAACAAGATTGGCAATACCTTTTCGTTGTTACAGTAAATAGAATTAGTTCAAAATATAATTCATATTTGTAGTTATACAATTTTTATCCTGAAAACGGTCTTGCAATACTTACTGGTGATAGAATACAATATTTCTGTGACTTTGGTTTTAGTTTACAAGGTCCAAAAGTTTGTTTGTTTGTAAACTGACCAGTGAAGGTGAATATTATCCATCTAAAGGAAATACATTTATTTAGGTCATTCCTTGGAAATTATAATACAATGTTTGTTATACAGTCGAACCTCGATAAGTCGAATTTCAAGGGACCGGAAAAAAAATTCGACTTAGGGAGTTTTCGACTTAGGGAG
>JAQIXU010002568.1:0-11570 GCA_034701245.1 Strigamia transsilvanica
GGATAGTTTTTAGGTTGGTTCTGGTAAGATTGGGGAAAAACAGCCCGGTAAATTCGGAAAGAATCTCCGTTAGAGATCCGGGAAGAAGCCCAACCTCAGACCATACAACCTTGCTAAGATGAAATATTTGGGTTAATATTGCAGTAAATGTCTGTTTTTCTTGCTCATACTTGAAAGGACAATAGGCTTATTGAAAATATAACTGTAGATTCTGTGAGGGAGGACATTTTCATTGTAAAAGAGGATGGAGGAATTTCCCCGGTCCAAGTGGTGTCTGGTTAGTTTTTATTTTTATTTGGTTTTTCACTTTTTTATTGGTTTCATCAACCCCTTGGACACGTCTATTCAACCACGTCTGCGGTAATTGTATGATCTTCTGTCTGAATTAATTCCAAAATGACCTTGCAAGGTCGTTTTCCCCCGTAATTACAGGTGGGGGCTGATAATTGCACGTCTATAAACAATCTGCACATGAGAGTTGATTTTGATTTATACTCAATTTTTTCTTCTTTTTTTCTCCTTCAACCTGGAGAAAATCTGAATTATTCCATAACTTGATCCTGAACCTGAACCTGAGTAATTTCTTTATAAGTAGTTAATTATGGTCCACTTTCTCGTGCGTTTTTATTTTCTACACATCGAACCAAACACCTGCAATTTTAATGCCCATTCTCCACTCCCACGTCCAGTTTATGGTCCAATGAATACATCTTTTGCAAGTCAAAAAAGTGAATTGGAATTTCAATTTGAATCGATGAAATGTAAAATTTTTATTTTTTTTATTGCTGTTTTTTAGGGTTATTGTGTCTTTTATTCTCCTTGACCTGGTCCATTTTACCCGCATTGTATTCGTCTCTGTAAGTGGGGACAGTTTCCCCCACTTGGCTGCTCATGGGATCAGTAGGGAAAAGTGAAAAAAAATATAATAGATTAACTCTAAACCAGGTGAAATGATTTTTACTTTTGCTAAATCAGTTGACTTGCAAGTTTTCGGCAATAGGCCTAACATGTATTGATTAACCAACAAAAAAATTTTGTGTAGTGAAATTAGTTCATTTGACCTAAGAAAATTCAAATATCTATTACTAGGCACATTCATAAAGTGATTTAAACTTGTTTAAATATTTTAAACCAGTCTAAATGTCAAATTTAACATATAAATTCTTGGTTGTTTCGGAGTGTTTTGGGGATCTGGGTTCGACTATCGACTCTGGACATCATGGAGTCGAAGCCCCAGTATAAAGATCTATGTGCAAGAGCTAATTGACCACTGTTCTCTCAAAACAAAAACTGATTCTGCTCGATAGTGACCAAATTATTTTTATCTGGTTTTGGTTAAAATTTGAGATCAGAAAATGCTATTTTTTTTAGTAAGTTGTAGTTTCCCTATTCATGTGTCTTTTTCATCCTGTTTGTAGATGGGAGGTCAAAATTCCCTCTTGTTGCTTTGTTTATATTTGTTTGAAGGGCGCCTTGTATTGTCTGGCTTTTACTTGACCTTAAGAGTCAATTATCAGTTTAAATCTTAGTTTTAAATTGTATTTTTTTAGTATTTGTATTTTTTTTTTATTAAATAGAGACATTTTTTATTTTTATAGTTTTTGTCAATGTGAACTGCTTGTTCCTAGTCCAGCCCCTTTTACTTGTTTATATTATTCCTGTTTTGTAGGCACACAAGAGTTGAAATTAGGCCAAAGATTGTTTTGGATTTATTATTTCTTTTTTTTTTTCTTTAAGTATAATTTTCATTATTATTATTATTTTTGTAGGTCACATTTGAGATGGAATTTTCCTTGAACATTGGTTTTATTTCTTTTTATATTTTTGGAAAGTTAATTTAGGAATTGTATGAAATGCTGAAGAATAATTTTAGTGTTTCTGATGAAAGGAGGAAAAAGTGGAAACTTATTATTTTTTCTTTAAAAAAAAAACAACAACATTTAAGTCGTGATTATTGTTGTTGGAATTTAAGAAAACTATATAAAGGACATTGAACTAAGTTTTTAGATGAAAAATAACACATATTCCTATTTTTTTGAGTCTTTGCATTCACATAGCAAGACAAAACAAAGAAAGAAAAAACTGTAAATGGACAAAAAATAGTGCCTTGGACTTTAATTCTCGCCTTAGTGAACCTGAATTGTACACTGGGACCTACAACAACGACAAACAATGAAAATTTGATCGAGATTACGACATTGCAAAAACCGCCATTGAAATAACAGGGCGCAAATCCCAGTACAGTTCTGAACGGAGAATTAGTTTAATCAACGACCACCAGTTGTTTAATGGAACAAAATTCAATTGAAATTGTGCTTGATTCACCTTTGTTTGATGGGCAAAATTGAGTGTTTACTTAGCGCAAATCATAAATTATGTCTCGTCGAGTGAACCAGGAAACTGGAGGCAGATGCAGGGGACTGTAGGGGGCCAGTTGAGGTCATTGCCACATTGGACCGACGAGAGAGCGAAAGCGAGAGGAAGGCTTTGACGTTCACTTTCCATCTGTGTTGCGGCGCCTCTCATCAAGGCTGTTAAACTCGTTGCTTTTCTGCTGTTTTTTCCTTGTTTACGTTTTTCTGTGTACCTTGCATAAACTATCGAATTGAAAATCGAAAAATGTTGACTCGTTTTGGGGTTGTTTGACTGATTAAAATAAAATATAATTACGTTTTGACCTTCGAGTTGAATTGAAGATTTGAGTGTGAGAAAGTCGTGCACTTTATTTGGTCGACTCATTATGGGATTAATGTGTTTGAAGAGTTGTGAATTTCTTTATTTGGAATTTGAATTTCATGCTCTAATTGATATAATATTTTTTTTTGGCTTAATGTGTTTATTTGATTTGGGAGAATGGATGATGGCTGAAGGGGACAGGCCAGGGTAGGATGGTGGTTTTAGGAATTTGATGTTTGGGTTTAATAACAGTTGATTAATATTGATTTAGGGCCTTTAATTTGATAAATTTATGATTAATAGTCGTGGATTGGAGTTGTGTTGAGTTGATTTAGGGTTGTTTTTTTTGTCTGGTGAGAATATTTAGATTTAATCTGGGATTTTTTTTATTTTTAGTATTATTTTTTTTTGTTGAGGTAATGGGGGGTTTAGGAAGGTTTTGATTTTGTGGTAATTATTGAGTATTTTGCATTGTGTGAGTTTGTTGTTCACTTGGTGGAAAGATGTGATTGGGAATTTTTCGAATTTTTCACATTTTTTTTTGTTTTTTGTGTCTGGTCGAGATTTAGCAAAAAAAAATTCAGAATTCGGTGACGTTTACCAGATTTTGTAGGAAATTGATAAAATTTTGTGGAAAAATGATAAAATTTTGTAGAAAATTGATAATATTTTGTAAAAATTTATCAAATGAAGTAGAAATTCATCAAATTTGTCGAAATTTCATCAAAATCTCCCGAAATTTCATCAAAATCTCCCGAAATTTCATCAAAATCTCCCGAAATTTCATCAAAATATGTCGAAATCTTATCAAAATTACTAAAATTTAATCGAAAAAAAGCGATACTCTACTTATCTTAATCCAATCACAATCGGATTTAAATTTAATCCAACACTCGCGTAGGAAGGATGTCTTTGATTGACCACACTTAAAAAATAAAAAACAACAACAAAACACGTTTCCTCCATTTAACAAAGAAATCCGATAAGCTATTTTACATTTCTTAGCTTCTTTTCTCATTAATTACATCCTCTAGATCGAAAAGATAAAGAAAGAAAAAAAAAAAAATAAAAATAAAAAAACAACCTACAGGTGTTCATTCCTTCATTCAACAGCCCCACAAAGACATCTTTGTCAGAAAATACCAAACGCCTTGTCCTTTCACTCGTTCAGGGTTACCAGCTAATTTCCTACTAATTTGCTAAGATCGATTCGAAGTCTCGCTCTTTTGGAATGCGTTTAATTGAAGGAGGAACTGAAAATGTGCCGCAACTAGCACAAGGTCGCGTAATTGCGCTCAAATTACTCGAACTTCAGGTGTTGGCGATTAAAAATTATTGGCAAAATAACAAATGTGTTTTTGGGTGAAATTTTGTATTAATTTTTTTCTTTCCGTATGCTTTGCAGTGGTCAGTTTGCGGTCGTGCGGAGGTGCGAGGAGATCAAAACGAAGCACGAGTACGCGGCCAAGTTCATAAGGAAAAGAAGATTGGCGAGTAGTCGGCGAGGAGTGAAGATGGAAGACATCAGGAAAGAAGTTGATATCTTAATGCAGATTTCGCATCAAAATGTCATCAGTTTACACGATGTTTTTGATAACGGTCATCAAGTCATACTCGTCTTGGAATTGTAAATAAATTATTGCTTTTTTATTTTTATTTTTATTTTTTATGGTTTATTTTTGTTTTTTTGTTTACTTTTAGGGTTAGAGGTGGTGAATTGTTTGATTTTATATCTGAAAACGAGAAATTAAGCGAGAAAGATGCCGTTTTGTTCATCAAACAGATATTGGAAGCGCTGGATCATTTGCATTGTAAAAATATCGCTCATTTGGATTTGAAGGTAAGTTTTCTGGAGTGCAATCGATTTGATTGCGTTTTGTTAATTTTTAATGGCGTAGCGACGGAGGTGCAGCGCGTGCGGGGCTCACGAGCCTAGGGGGCCCATGGAGGACGAAAATAGCTGCTATATATCTCGCCAAGCACAGAAAATCCTAAGGGGCCCGTCAATCCAACTTGCACACGGGCCCATTGACTTCTTGCTACGCCACAAATGTTTGTGCTGTTACAACAGAATGCTTCTCTAGTAATATTAGTTTATAATAAAATTTATAAAATTTGTGAAGAACGGAATTTTAACAGGAAAAAATTCTTGGCTAGAAAAGTAACGTCAACTGAAGTAACAAGTTACTTTAGTTCAATTGGAACTGAAACGGTTACGCTTGCAACCCTGCCACTACATTTATGATGTGTCATAATTTTCAACAACAATTGTGGGAAATGCAAATTCATAAAGTAATTTAAACTAGACAGCATTTTAACAACATATTTAAATTGCTTTTTGAACTGCCTGTCTAACTCAGTGGCGTAGCAAGGGGGTGCAGGGGCGTCCGCCCGGGGCGCCACTTTTTTGGGGGCGCGAAAATTCCATAAAAAAAATGTCAAACTAACCAGAAAAAATACAAATTGTCCAAAATTTTCAATGGGTTGCTATGACAAAGTCCCAATTTAGTCTGTTTTCAATCGCAGTGGGCATGCGCACGACATTTAAACAACAAAACATATTTTAGTGTTTCTTTTCGAAGAATCGAATCGAAACACTAAGCAACCACATTCTGATTTCTTGGACACGCGATATAAATGTTTTTCCCCTTCATATTTTCAGCCGGAGAATATAATGTTACTGGACCGGTTCGCTTCGATGCCCGTTATTAAATTAATAGATTTTGGTTTGTCTCGACGGATATTACCGGGAATGGAAGTTCGAGATATGATTGGAACTCCGGAATTCGTTGGTAACAATTTTTATTATTATTACCATTTTTTAAAAAAAATTAAGATTGATCATGTCTCTGGTTCGCCATTGTATTTTTTCCGCTGCATCACGCAAGATTGTGTGAAACTAGGTTTTTCCTTATCTAGTACACGGATTTTGCATTAAATTGAATTCGTTTTATTCGCAAACTATTCTTCATTTTTTTTTAAATTTGTTAATTTGTAAATTTCATATCCAGCACCTGAAGTGATTAATTATGAACCGCTGGGAACCGCCACAGACATGTGGAGTGTTGGAGTGGTGACTTACATTTTGTGAGTTTAAATTTTCTTTTTTTTTTTCTTTTTTTGGTTTAATTTTGGGAGTTATTTTTAAAATGTTGTTCTGTTGTAATTTTTAGATTAAGTGGTGCTTCACCCTTTCTGGGAGACGATCAGCAGGATACTTTTGAGAACATTTCGGCTTTGGATTATGATTTTGATGATGAGGATTTTTCTAACATAAGTGACCAGGCCAAAGCGTTCATTTCTCATCTTTTTGTTCGCAATCCGAGGTAAAAATTCATCTAAAAAGAAATTTTTTTATGAACTTTAAAAGTTCGCTGCCCCCAAGGCTGCGAGTGTATTCTTACCTGTCTTGCACAGTCCGCCATCTGTTGGGAACTAATAACATTTAAAATTAATTATTAAAAACAAATTAAAACCTAACAAAATTTCTTACCTCCAAAATCTATGTCAATTTACAATTTTACAAAACACTCGGAAGATATAAACAATTCAAAAATAATTTTTTTTCATGAATTAAAATCAAAATTTACATTAAATTTCCCAAATTTTTTGAATATTTGAATTTGAATTATTTTGTTAAACCAAAAATTTCCTGTTTAAACGGACCGGGAAATCGGGAGGAAAGAAACGAGACAAAATCTAGTCTTCCCTGTTGTGTTTTGGTTCATCCCAACTATTGATCCCACACATGCAACCATTGATTTACCCTCGTTTTGTCCCGCAGAAAAAGGGCCACAGCCAAGCAGTGCTTGCAGCATCCATGGATTAAGGTAAGCGTAGTAATAAAGGCATGAGCAAATTGAATAGTCGTCGATAAGAGGGGGGGAAATGAGATTGCACTGTGAGCTCATTCATTCTGCAATCGCATGCTGCAATGCGAGTATCCTGAGCGGTTCATTTGATACCTCTGTATCCTGGTGCAGTGTGGGTGGGTAAAACAAAACTTAAAAATGTTTCTCAGTTTTTTGTTAATATAATATTTATATTTGTGCATGTTGAGAATTGTGTAGTCAAGTGTGTTGTTTTTATTCCGTTTGTTTATTTATTCAGAATTTTTAATTTCTCATCAAGTTTGTATTTCTTTCTTTTATTATTCAGTCAAGATGTTTGGTAGGAGAGAGTGGATTTAAAGAAAAGGTAGTTAAAACGAATAGTTTAGTTGAATACAGCACTAGAAGTATTTGGCAGGTAAATTTAAATTTTTTTTTTTTTTTTTTTGATTTTTAAAAAAAGTTATTTTCATATATATTTGTTTTATATTAGAAATATGCACAAATTGTTGGGCTTTGTAACAAATTATCACGCAGTTTGAAGTTAAGAAGCGCAAGCAACGACATGGTGGAAGGAAAATCTACCGATCTCCCATCAGCTGTGCAGGTAACGGAAGAGAATCGTTTGTTTTTGTTCGAGCAAATGTCGCAGTTACGTAATTCCCTTCGCTACGTCAAAACTTGTCAAAATCTATACACCATAGAATTGCCACATGTTTCCCCATTCATTGGAATGCAGTCTTACAATACCAATATTATTTATGCAATGCCGTGCTTAATAAACGGTTATTGTGGTCTTGCACAATACCGAACGATTTGTCAAACAAATAGGAATTGCGTTTTCTGGCCGGAGATCGCACTCTTAATAATTTTTTATCGATAAAAGATTTGTTGTTGTTGTTTTTGCTCGTAGTGACAAATATCTAAATGTGTCATGGTCATTTTTTGAGCAAATGAACATGAGTTTCAGTAGGTTGTGTAGGAGATTAAGTTGGATGTACTTCATCACTCATGCATCACTTACACTTGACTTTTAACAAGGGATATAACAACACGCGTCCTATCATTTTGCTGCAGGCCCTTATCATCCCATTTGGTTTTTTACTCGCTTTCTGGGTTGCAGATAAATTTATTTTCAAACTTGTCAATTAATTGCTGTCAATTTCCAAGTGATTTATTCATTTATGCTGAGTAATTTAGGTGAGTCACAAAAGTTCCCTCACCGTGTGGTATAACCCAAACTCTGCAGAATAATCGATATTATTGGGGGGGCATGCAGGACGAAAACAATTTATTTATTTCTTCTACTTTAATTTTGTTTTGAAACAGGAAGTGGGATATTTATCACATTTTATTCATTTTGGAATTGCAGCAGGGGAATTTTGTGATGACTGCTCTTTTCTGTGCCGTTGAAGAAGGGAATTTGACCGGCTTAGAGGAACTACTTATATCATCAAATATCGATATCAATCAGAGCAACAAAGTAATTTTTTAATTTTTTAATTTTTTTTATTTTAATTTTTATTTTTTTTTTATAAAAAAAATATTATTTTTAGCATGGAGAATGCGCCGTTCATTTTGCAGCTGGTTTGGGTCAGTTGGAAGTTTTGAAGTTCCTAAAGACGAAAGAAGCGCGTTTAGACAAAGTCGACAATGTAATTCAATATTAGAAAAATCAAAAAAAAAAACATAAAACAATTTCCCGTTTGATGCGATTAAGTTAAAATGGGATTGTGCATTTCCTTTACATTGCAGCATGGCGACAATAGCGTTTACTGGGCTGCCAGACAAGGCCACATCAACGTGATTAAATATTTAAAAGAAAACTGTGTGTCTGTGGATCATCGGAACAAGGTCGAGATCGTTAAGATTGATAAAATGAATATCCTGGTACCGACGAATCAATTTCTCTACTTCTTTTCATCTAGGCAGGTGAAACTGCGATACATGTTGCCGCCAGATACGGTCACGCACGCATGGTACAATATTTATGTGGAGTTAGTTCCGATGTTAATGTCCAAGATGAGGTAACGTATATTGAAAAAATAATTATATTAATAATTTTTCTTCTTTTTTTAATTTTTTTTTCTTTGGGGATGAGATTTTATTTGGTTTTAGATGCGCACGTTGTAGTTAATAATTTGTTTTTATTTTTATTTTTATTTTTATTTTTATTTTTATTTCTTATAATAATCCTGATATGCACGCATAGCATGGTGAGACCGCATTACACATAGCAGTTTGGCACGATTACCCAAGTGTAGTTGAAATCCTCTGTAAAGTTGGCTCCCAGCTCAATTTATGCAATACGGTGCGTGATTGAATTCAGTAAACTTACCTATAATTTGATTAGTTTCTAGGTGCATTTTTTTTTCCACTATTTTAATTTTATTAATTTTTAATAACGCAATTCCAGGAAGGCGAAAGTCCATTACATTGTGCTGCTGTGCGCGGACATCTCGATTGCGTTCACTGTTTAACGGAAGCCAGAGCGCAGTTGGATCTAATCGATAAAGTAATTTTCATTTATTTATTTATATATAAATATTATTTTAGATTTAAATTATTTGATTCGTTTATTGCAGCGAGGATTCACCGCTTTGCATTTGGCGATCCGCAGACACCACGTTCAAGTTGCCATGTTACTATTACAAACCGGATGCCAAATTGATGTCATCGACACAGTAAAATTCAATCAATTGATCTATTGATTTATTTTATTGATTTATGTATTGATTTAGCACGGTGACGCGCCTATTCATTTGGTAGCTAAAGAAGGCTTATTACCGATAGCGCAAACGTTGTGCGCTTTCGGTTGCAAAGTCGATGTGCCTAATAAGGTGAATGTTGATATCATATTGAATATTTATTTATTTATTTATTTATTTGTTTATTTATTTATAAGAACGGGTATTACCCGTTGCATTTAGCTGCCAAACATGGCCACACTGAAGTGGTGCGTTGTTTGTGTCTCGCTGGTTGCAAAATTGATCAAAAGAACAAGGTTTGTGTTTTGTTTTTTTAATATATTTTGGAATTGTTATATTTTTATGTGTTTTTCTTTTAGGATGGAATTGTGGCTGAAATTACAGCCTTGGCCCAGGGTCACACGTACATTGGTGATTTGCTCAACAGACTGAATAATGTAAATGTTATTTTGTGAAGGTTTTTTGTTACGATTGAGTGATTTTTTTGTTTTGTTTTTGTTTTTATTCCAGGAACAGTTGAGACAAGAATATATTTCGCAGTTGATTCCGTCTAATCAAACAATCAGTCGGGTGAAAGTGAAGTTTTTTGGTCATAATCGGGTTGGGAAAACGACGTTGGTTGATTCACTGAAATGTGGATATTTCAGTAGTTTTTTCCGGAGGTCGAGGTCGTCTTCTTCGTCCTTGAATTTGGGAAACAGGCGACGGTCGAGCGGTAAAATTAAAATTACCAAAAAAAATAAAAAATATATATATAAAAGTTCGATTTTAATTTTTTTTTTTTTTTTTAAATAATAAAAAAAATTCTTGCAGTTTTTGCAAACAGTAGATCCACTTTAGAATTGAATGCCAACAAGCCGTCTCACAGTTCATCTCAGCCATCCATTTGTACTGATATTAATAATTACACGCGAGGAATTGAAATTCACCAAATTGCATTATCAGGTAAAATTTTAAAAGTATTTTCCATTTTATTCCCATTTTTCCCACATTTTTTCACATTTTTTCCCACCTTTTTTCCCTTTTTTTCCGTTTTTACTCTATTTTTTTTCATTTTTTTTAATACACTTTTTCCGTTTTTTTTCCATTTTACCTTTTTTTAAATAAATATTTTCAATTTTTTTTCAATTTTTTTTCAATTTTCAGGTGTCGGAGACTTGAGTTTATGGGAATTTTCTGGCCAAGAATCCTACCACATGTTGTACGATCACTTTATAGGCAACAACCATTGCGTTCATCTAATTGTTTTCAGTTTAACCGATTCTTTCGAGGTCCAGTTGAAACAAGTAACTTTCTGGTTACACTATCTACAAGCCAGAATTGTCCCTTTAGAGCCATACGGTAATTTAAAAAAAAAAAAATTAAATTAAATTAAAAAAATTAATTTTTCTTCCAAATTCTTCAGGTGCGTGCGGCAAGAATAACAAACCTACACAAGTTGCTTTAATTGCCACGCACGCGGATACAATCAACTGCCCCAAAAACAACGCGGGCGAATACGCCAACGCAGCCGTGATGAAATTGCACTGCGAAGTGCAGAAGATGTTCGAACACGTATTCGATTTGCATAATCGTGTTTTCATCGTCGACGCGCATGTCGCGAGCAGTCCATCCATGAAGGCTTTCAAATTTTATTTAGCCGACGTAAAAACTAAAGTATTACAGGTACTACTTTCCAAAAAATCACAAAAAACCATCTTAATACTTAATTTCTTAACATTTTTCAGGGTCTTCCGTTGGCGACAGGTTTCCTCGAATCCGTGCTACGACAAATTCCCGCTTGGCGACGCAATTTCAATTCCTTTCCTGTGTTACTGTGGCAACAGTTTATTGATACAGTGCACGCACAAGTTAATCCGCTGTCCGGTGAAGAGCACATGCGAGAATTGTTGCAGCAATTGCAATTACTAGGAGAAGTAATTTTTGTATTTTTGTATTTTTGAGTATTTGAATTTAAAAAACAAAATCATTTTAGATGCTTTATATTAAATCCGAAACTCAAGATTTGATCGTGATCAATCCAAAATGGCTGTGTCGAGATGTAATCGGCCATCTTTTGTCCCGAGAACACATCGATGTTGCTCGAGTGACCGGCTGCTACACCGTTGATGATTTCCAACTTCTTTTTCCCGATACCGACGCGTTGGATCTGCTGCAAGTGTTGGAAGCGATCGGTTTGTGCACTCAGTGCGACAACGATGGGGATATCGAATATGAATTCCCTTGCTTTAATTTCGTCGAAACTCTGCACGGATTGTGGGAGAAGGACGATAAATACCACGCGGATTCGACGTATGGAGGGATTCAATTTAGGACGAAGGAAAACGCGCACGCACAATTGGCTTGTGTTTTCCCA
>JAQIXU010002569.1:0-11566 GCA_034701245.1 Strigamia transsilvanica
TTTATATGTATCCTTGCCCAGATCTGTGGCTGAGAAACCCTTCCCAAAGGTTCAAAAATATGTTGCAATTATATTACAATGTACTTGAAAACGTATTTTCTACTACATTTTTGCATGCAAAACCCAACCTAAACTATAAACCGACATAGAACCGAAATCATCTCCCAAACATTCATAGTTCGGCAATATGTCTTGTGTTTTTACTACTTGTAGAAAAACCAAAAAACATTATTAACAGAAACTTTGAATTCACCTCATGAACAAACACTAAGTTCATACTAAAGGAATTCGTGTTTGTTAGCTTTTACTTTGAAACTGCAGACTGGTTAAAGAAATATTTGCATATTCACAGTCTGTGTAAACTCAGCAGTGTAAACATATGAGCAAATGTCTTAAGTGCGTCTGTATCAAATTATATCTAATGTAATAACAGCATTGTGTATTTCTCATTGTTAGCAAGCCACCAATGCACCTCACTTGGCTTTTTCAATTGCTGAAAAAAACCTAAATTCCATTAAGAGTTTTATATGCCATTTCTATGAAACACTTCCAACTTTAAGGCATAAGATGCTACTGAACTTTACAATGTAATTAGTCCCATTATAGTGCAAATGATCCCACAGAAAGGTTTGTGACAAAGCAATGCTAATTGAAATTGAAAATGACAGCAATGTAAATCCCCTTGCAGACACAAATTCCTTGCTTCAGTTCCATTTCCAATTGTCTGCAACAACTTGTCTCCCATGAGACACGCTTTGCCTTAAGCCAGCCATTCATCAACTTTATCCATTCACAGATACCTTGAGGTTGCAGAAGCCACTCTTATAAATCTCAATACATAAGGAAGATAATAGGTCTAATCATATCCCATGGTTTACTCGTTCCCAGAATTTCAAGACTAAACTGAAAAAACATCCCAAAAAAGCTAAATTTGTTCCAAACACTCCAACTGGTGTGTTTAGCTTTTAAATGATTATTTTGTATTTTCAACATTGGCAATCATCATCAGGTTCTTATTTTTTTTACCGCAAAGAACCTTTCAACTCTTTTCAGTCAGTGTAAGCTGTTTAATGACTACTTAAAAGGCCAAGAACCCTTTAAGTAGTATTTCCAAACTGCTTTAAGCATGTGCGAATTATACAATGTCTGTATAATTCGCTCATGTAGTAACAACTTGATTGCTCACGCCTAGCTTTTGGTGAGTCACTTATAATTTTATTACGATAGTTTGCATAGTTGAACGGTAAACTTCAACAGGATTATTTGGATAATTATGGTAATGCGTTTTGTTGTGTCTTATTTGGTTAATCCCCTGATTATTTAAGTAGAAACATAATGGTTTGCTATGCGCGCTGTACCAATTTAGTTTATAAAACGATTCAACCTTCGCGCTTGTTAAAGTGCAGCGCAATCTGGTGGTAAATTCAAATACTACGGTTTTATAACCGCCACAAAGCACAAACAGCATAGAACTTAGAAATGTTTTTCCCCTTAATGGTGCGTAATATATCTCAAACACCGTATGATTACAAATGTCATCCTGTAACTTTACGACCATTTTATTGCGTAATCCTGTGACGCTAAGAATTGTTATCACAATTAGTTTAACGTAGGAGATGAGAAGCAAAACCACATATGTAATGCGGAACACTTTGAAAACTATAAAACCATTCCTAAAGAAAGTTTTATAACTTAGTTTTAGTGCCAACACTAAAATATTCTCTTAGTGCTGCAACAATTACTGCAACACAGTACTGTGTTTGAGTTGCAAAATAATTTTTGGTTGAGAGCTATCTTTGACTGATGAGATCAATACGCACAATTCATAATACGATTTATTGTTTGAGCAGTCATTTGTGAGAATTTAAATAAATAATTTGTATCAAACTCGTTTGGGATAAGATGGATAGATCAATATGAAAGAAATTCCACAGAATAGCGTAAACTACACATAAATGTTGCTTTAGCTTACTAGCTGTATTCTAGACCAGCGGTTCTCAAACTTTTTTCGCCGCGGCACCCTTGTCGAGCTAAAATAATTTCACGGAACAGCTACCCTTCATACTTAGGTAAAGAATGAAAAACCAGTGCAAATTTAATGCTCAGTTGTCTTTAATGCGATGAATGGAACTGTTTGGATGAATTTTTCATGTACGCGGGAAAGTCACCATAGAACTTACGTAGAAGTGCGCAGTGTTGTGCCAGTACCAGTATTGTACATGTACTGATACCGCGTTACTTTTTGAGGGAGGAAGTACCGGTACCGGGAAAACAACCATCGAAATACTGGTACCGGTGCAGTGGTACATTTTATTTTGGCTAAAGTACCGTGTACCAAATCACGGTACATCTCGCGGTACACGAGGAAACGCGAGATCGTAATAAAATGTTGTTTTTTCACTAAAAAAACATTTTATAATTCATTTTAGATTTTTGGTGATGTTTTTGTTACATTTTGGTGACATTACCAGAAAAGAGCCCAAAACTTGACTGAAACGTCACATTTTGAGCTCTTTTCTGGTTTTGTGGCCAAGACGACACAAAAACGTCACCAAGTCTCGGAATCTCGGAATCTCGGTCTCGGCAAAACGAGACACCATTACGAGATACTTTTCTCGAATTTTTTGAAGTTTTCTCAAATTTTTTCAAATTTTCTCAAAATTTTTTAAATTTTTCAAAATAAATCCAAAAATAATTGCTCACTTTGACAATCAATAATCTCATCAAAAATTTCGTTTTTTTCTCAAAAGACGACATCAGCATCACAAAACTGATCTTTGCTGCTTGGAAGAAGAAAAAGTTCTACCACTTCTCCGTAAACTTCAGCATTTACTGCTGCTCTAATAACACACATTTTCCCAGGTCCTTTATCTGACATGCAGCCGCGAATCATTAAGCTAGTGAGAAATTTAATGTTATTCAGCAAACAATCATCATAAATTTTTTTGTTTGCTCACCACCACACATTTTTTTTTGTATCATCTCCACATCCAGCACAAATTCAACTCGCATCACTTTATACGAGTCATCTAGATCCCCGCAAGATAATCCTCAGTCTAACAGTTTAAGTATGTTGTTTAAAAGTGCTGTATAGTCTAAACGACCTTTCAAATGCAGCGCGACCGATACGAATATACTTCAGAACTGTATGAGTCTTCATCTCTCTAACAAATATCTTAACTTATTTGACATATGTGATGCACTCCCAATTACATACACCATATCTCCAATCAGCCAATGCAACGCCCCTAATTGCTTGAAAGTTCATATTTTACTCACGTATGGATGATGCGAAGTAGGAATAAAGTCGTTCGTTATTAACATCACATTCTAACCTAACCTAACCTTACCCATTCTAACCTATCCTAAATGTGGCATTGATATGATCCTTTGAGTCTGAGAAAACTCCTTTGTAAACAAACGATGTGAACCAGGATCTTTAACCTGTAACCAATGGCATTTTGAACCAAAACATTTTCCGTTTCGACCTAATGGCAGCAACCTATCAAGTGTTCCACATTATACTTGAAAGAATAATGGTAAATGCTTTTGACAAAATCTCTTTTAACTTCAAGCATAAATACAGTGGGCATTCACTAAAATACATCTCTAATGACCAAACAAGAGCATATGGAAACTGCCTGCGTTCAAAATCGAGCAGAGCTAGCCTAGAGCTTCTTATTAAAGTCATACATCTTCAGATAATCTTGAAATGACCCTCCGAAATTGGACTAAACATCAACCACCCTGAAAAATCAAACACAAAAAAATAATTGGACAGTATCATTTTCTGTCCAAAGATAATTTAGTTTACAAAATTAACACTTTGTTGGGCCACCTGTTGCCTTAATAACTGGTAGCAGATATCCTGGTAGCCAAATGTAGTTTTTAATTTTATTTTTTAAACTACGGTAAATTTGTCTAGCATCAGTTTTGTGCATTGTGTTGATGAGCATATAACTCCGTGCCAATGAAATGGAATATAGTGAAATATGAAGTGTGTCATGTATTTAAATCACAAATTAGAAAAAGAAACGGCCGCTCTTTTTACGGCATTTTGCTATAACAGCCTTTTTTAATTACTGCCTACAATTTTCGTTATGCGGCCAAAAAGTCGAGAAAATCCCCCGTGTACGTTCCCCTGATTCGTTATACACTATATACAGCTTTTCGCTTCACGGTCAACTTTTCCGAAATGTATCTAGGCCGTATAGCAAAGTATAGGTGTACAGGCCTGCGAAAATTGTGCTTTTAGGGCTTTATTTTAGAATGATTAAATTTCAAAATAATCAAAAATTTTCACCAATATCTTATTTTATTAAACCGTCACGGCCGGCTGGAGGTTTTGCAGGACCTCAAGAAAAAGTTATTAGTGGAGTCCCAAAATATTTGCAATATTTGCAATGTGGGGCCCCTCTGAGTATGGGGCCTCGGTCTGAGCCAGCCCTGCATAGCATCATAATAAACCTCTGATTTCATGTGCTTTCCAATATATATTTAAGATTGGTGGACTTCTTGAATGTTCACCAATAAAAATTCAAAATGTCAATTGAATAACCCCAAGTGGAATTTCCATTTCCAATATCAATCAATCAATAAAACTGAGTCTAAAATATATTGAAGAATGCATGAAGTCAGAGATTTATTATGTTGATATTTGGTCCCATTTCAGAGGATAAAGTTAAAATTTTCTGAAAAAGTATGGCTTAAATAAAAACCTCTGGGCCAACTCTACTCGATTCTGAAGAGAAGCAGTTTCTATATGATCCAATTTTGTCATTCGGAATGTTTTAAGTGCATGCTCGTCACAAAAGCAAGGTGCCCGATTTTTTATCTTGCCCAGACTTGTCCCGGACATTCATCATATATTTATCAATACACTATTCAATTGTCTTCAATTGTTTTGGCTTCACATCATAAAAATTGCAGGTTCTACAATATTTAAAGAAATTACAGCCAAATCCGAGTGCTTTTCAGACAAAAAAAAAACCCAACTCTAAAACTGAACACTTGTTTCCCTTCATCACAACCCTTTTAGAGCACGCTTTTGTTTGCAAGAAGAATGTTTCTGAAATGACAATAATTTATCTTTCCAGTCCAGTTGTGGTCAAATTAAGACATAGATTTAAGTCTAAAAATGCAATATACTAACCAGCATAGTGCAGTCAACTAAGTAATTTGATTACTCTAAAATGAGAATATTGATAAACCCAACAGCACGGTCTCTGTCAAATGGAGAACCTCGCCCATCTGAGTTGCACATCCATCTTATTGATAAATGAATGGAAAATGGGAAAAAAAAAACAAAAAAAAAAAAACAGATATTTAAATTCATAAATTACTCTGTGTTTCAAGAAAAATTAATGTAATCCCACATTTGGTACGAAAAAGAATAATAATAATAATAATAATAATAACAATAATAATAAATAAGTGATGTAAAAAAAATCAAATTTCGCAATAGCTCTAATTAAACCATGTGTTTTATTTCTCCCATAGAAATTTTATTTGTTTCAACTCTTGTTGAAATTTTTTTAAAAAAACGTTTAAATTTATTTATGTTTTTCTTTTTTTTATATTTAAAAAAAAAAAACAATTTCTAATTTCCTCCACTGTCAGCAAAACATTGATAAAAATTTGCCTGGCGTAAATGGCTGCCAATCCACAGAGCCCTCCAGTTGCACATCCATCCCGCACTTGCTCAGTGGACTCTCCGCAGCGCGGTACATCGGGCGGGTTTGAAGAGACCTCATTCGGAGCTCGGTTCGTGCCCCCGTCGCACAGAAGACGAAAAATGAGCAGATGACTGCGTTGGAGGATACCCCGTAAGGATATTGCACCGCAATATGCAAAACAGTCTTCGATTTCAGTCAATTTCCACAAACTGGCGCATCTGTGATTAACAACTGCAATCTGGTAAGCCCAGCCTGTTTCATTGATCTGTTCACACCAAACACTTGTGGCTATTACACATTCACAAAAAAATTCACAAAATATACAAAAAATAATTTTAAAAAAAAATATATTTTTTTAAATTTTTTATTTTTTTTTATCTCATTAAATTAAATCGAATCCCGTCTTGAAAACTCTAATTTATTATTAACCCTTACGATCAGCCAGCCAATAAAGAATTGAACCCTCCCAAATATCTTTTATGGCAACCAAACCCGTCACCCGAAACCGCATTTCATTTTATTTACTCAAGCACATTCGACATCGAATTACATTTTAAATTATTCCCATAACTTTTAAACTTTAATTAAAATCTCTCTCTTTACCATTGCAGCGAAGAGAAGTAAAAGGAAAAAAATATTATACTTTAATCTCCTTAGATTTTGTCCACAAAACTCCATTCCCAAGACACTATAGTTACTATAGCAACTCTCGAAGTAGTTTGAGGTAGACGGACATCGCCGAATTTGGCGGACAAGAAAGGAAATAAGTGTCAAGTCAGTGACGGGGTTAAAGTTTTAGGCAAGAGGTAAAGATGCTCTCCTCTAAAAGTAGCTGTGATGACTTAAAGATACTCGCTGCAATTGCACTGCGACATAACACCTGTATTTAAATCATTTTTTTCATATGTAGCAGCCAAAATGTTTTTTTTTTTTACATTTTTTGTAGCAAAATCTAATATTAAGGCCTTATGAAATAATACCACAATTATAGCTCAGATATTTTGGCTCTAGATTGCAACACTTTCATATGGCAAATTCTTGCATCATAATAAATGTTGCTTTTTTGGGTCAATTTTTTTTTTTTTTTTTTTTGAGGATAAAATTAAAGTGTGTGATTTTGATGGGGATATTTCCATTGCCAGTTATGTAATAGAATTTAATTGTCGGTTGAGATTAGATCAAATGAGTTTAGCAATTACTGACTAGATGGTTTCTGTTTTTGCTGTTTTTGTTGTTTCTGTAGACGGAGTGAACATTAGAAAATGCGAGAACAGCAACTATAATTAGTTTGGTTTTTGAAAAGCGACAAATCTCAAAGTTTCTGTTTTTGACGTTTATATGAACGCCTAACTTTGAATGGATGGAGGCAATTTTGTTTTTGGGCCTGTTTGTCGTGCAGTTTTTGTGTCTTGGGGTTTCTTTTTGTCCCGATTCTCGGGACCAACAAGTGCAATACTCCCTGGAAATTGGTACCAAAATAAAATATTTTTTTGTAGACTATATTACAAAATTTTACAAATTTATTTTTTTTTGTAAAATTCGAGAAAATAGTCTAAAATTTCAGATAATAAACTAAAGCTTTCATGGGATTTAAGTAAAATTCGATATGATTTGAGTAAAATTCGATTTATTTTGAGTAAAATTCGATTTATTTTGAGTAAAATTCAAGAAAATTGACTAAAAATTGTTGCATTTTCAGTAAAATTCAAGAAAATTTACTAAAATTGGTTGCATTTTCAGTAAAATTCGAAATCACACACGAATCTTGTGGCAAATATTTGAGATAAACAGAGTAATTTTCGAGATAAAAAAATTTCGAAATGCAAAAAATTCTCTTAAAAATGTCTATTTTTCAATATAAATTCGACAAAATTGTCCATATTTCGACAAAATAGATAGACATGTGTGAATACAAATGTGAAGACGAATCGAATGTGAATTGAAGTGAATGAATGGCTAAAACGTGACCATTACACGACTGTCTTACAGCCAACAGTTCCTCGTTACGACGTTACAAATCGTAATGTCGCAATGACAAACTAGTCCTTTTATTAATTTCGGTCGGTACCGGTATTTTTTTTAAAATTTCCATAAATTGGGGCTCCAAAAAATCCCCGGTTTCCCAAGAAATCAGTACCCTGGTTTCGCAGGAATGAAACCCTCTGTGCCTCGGCCTTTCACTCGCAATGGCGATTAAATGCGATTAAAAATCCGATAATTTCAACTTAAACAACGAAATGGTGGTTGTGGCCCACATATTTCAACATAATTAATACATTTACGGACTACAGCTGAAACCTTGACCCCTCGATCTAACTTTCATAGCAGCCATTTTGAATTTGCTTATAAAAACCAAAAAACTCGATACAAACCCTTTCAAAAACCACTCCAGTGTTTGTTTTTGCCCTTTTTAGATTTATGGCTGTTTTTGGTGTCTAATCAGTCTACAAAAACACCAAAAACAGCTCATTTTTTCTTTTGATTGCTTTCTGTGTAACTCACATCTCTTCACACTTTCATTCCAATCCTCTTTTGTGACGTCACTCCAAATCTTTAAAACAATAAACCCCCAAACAGAGTTATCGATTTCCACAATATCGATATTTTATTTTCACTTTTCCAAAATAAAAAAAAATACTAAATAACACACAAATACCAAGTGGATAAACATCTTAATCGATTGAATACATCATCTCCTGTATCTCGCCTGTAACTTGTGTTTATATTCAAATTTTATGTGCATGAAAATTCCTAAACTCATTTCAAACTTCATAAAGAAAGACTAGAAGAGAGGGAGGGAAAAATAAAATAAAATTTGCCCTCTGCAGCACTATGATGGCTCGCAAACACCCAAAGACTGACTACTTGCCCTCGTCATATGCAATTTGTATGTCAGTGTGCACTTGATCCAGTGCATTTGCTGCAAGCTCCGCCTCTCTGCTGGCAACTCTTTGCTGTCTGGACCAATTTTAGCTTCAAAATTATTGGCAACTTTAAAAAAAGACAAGGGACGTTTGTGTAAAACCAAAAATAACTTCCTAACTCCGCAATTGCCGTAGAAACAAAATTGCCTCGCTCTAGTGCACGTAGCGAAAAAATCCGAGGACTCAAATTCCTCCTTCGTTTACAACTTGCGACTATGTCGTTTAATCAACGTTAAACTAGACCCGGTTCTGCAAGTAGTGACGCTTTAATCAGGACGTTCGTTGTTGATTTGTGAGTATTTTGCCATTTTCGAATGTTTATTTTTTTTTTAGTTTTTGTGTTATGTTTCCTCTAAGTCTGATCGCGTGCTTTTGATCTGGAAAATATTGAAATTCGATAGTAATAAAAAATCCGCTAGCTTTTGAAGGTTATAAAGTCACACATTGCAACTAGTTTTACTTGGCAGGAAATACACCAAAATATCCGTTAAAAAAAAGGTTTGTTAGCGTGTCATAACATTCATTATATTAGAGTTTGATTTGGCTTTATTTGATTTTTAATTTTTAAGTTAGATCTAGTTGAAGGCATGTTACATAAACAAAATGGTTGGATTTGGGCAAATCAACGATGAGATATGTAATTAATTATTAACGTTTATTTATTACCAAGCTGGTAAAGGCATGGGAAAAGAATCTTGCAAAATCCTATAGTGACATCGTGATTGGTTCGCCACTTGTAATCCAAGTTAAGTCGAAGTTGTAAGTCAACTTGAAGTTGAATTAAGGAATAGCTTTAATTCAATCCCACAAACCACAAGTTTTCGACTCAAGTCTAGGTTACATTGCAATGTATTACAATATATTGGTTTATTAGTCTTAAAAAATCACAAATAAGACATACACACATTCATCGAAATTCAAACATGGCGGCACTCACTATGGCAACTGTGGAGTGATCCAGGTTTTTAGCTGTGAATGCGCAACAGTGATTTTAGATCAAGATTCGCTAACCCAACTGTGGATTGACTCTCTAAGCTAAAGCTCAAAACACTTCACACAATTCCCTGCGCGCAGTCATATTGATAATAATCGCACATAAGCTTACTTGTTGGTGGATTTTAGATGTTTTTTTACGTCATGGTGCAAACACATTAGCCTAAACATGTGTCGGCAATATTATTCCAACCAGTGTAGCAAGAAGTCAATGGGCCCGTGTGCAAGATGGGTTGATGGAGTCTTTAGCAGAGCCGTAGGTAGAATTTTTAGTAGTATATACCGAGCGCGATGAGTAATTGTTGGGAGCAGAGGTTCCCAATCTTTTTAAGATGGTGTAGCTGTTAGTAGAGTACAATATGGTGACGTATCAGTAGGTCAAACACCAAGAATCCAAAGAAAAATTAAAAATCTCCACAAATTCCAGTCAAAAATCACAAAATCACAAAATCCAACACCAAAACTCCATAAAAATTAAACATTTTCCCAAAAAATATCAAACTTTTCACAAATAAAACCAAAATTTCATTCAAAAAATAAAAAATTTCCCCCGAAAAATTAAAAACTTTAGTGAAATATCAAAATTCCCTTCAAAAATCACAAAATCAAACTCCAAAAATCCAAAAAATAGCCAAAATCCCCTAAAAAAAATCAAATTCTTCCACAAAATATCAAAAATCCCATTCAAAATCCACTTATCGCGTACCGGTAGCTCAACATTCGCCTACCGGTACCGGTACGCATACCACAGGTTGGGACCCCTGGTTGGGACAATTTGGTCAGCACAAATCTTCTTGACAATATTTCTGGCGCAACCACTAATCATCAGCTCAAGACTGCATCATTTTCTGCACAATTTGGCAGCAAATCCCCAACTGAATATTTCCCAAATACATCTAATTCAGTAACCGGAAACGTTAGCGTCGCAATTAACAATATTTACCTGCAACCAAAGCTTCTAAAACCACATTAAAGTGAATTATTTGCATGTGTTTAATTCAATCTCACGATCGATACAGAAATGTGCAATGTTAATAACAAAATCCACTAATTACTGGGTGTTGAGGGACCAAAGTTAATTTTTATTGCACTGGATTTAGAGTGCCTTAATCGAATATCTTGCATGCATCACAAATCCAAGTGAATGATAATATTTACTCACCACACCTCTATCAACTGATAGATAGTAAATGTAACCATGGCAACGAGCCAAACCCAAACTCGAGTCAAGACCTCAAAAGTGTATTCGGCTTAATTCCTTTAAATAGTGTTAAATCAGCAAATTGAAAGAATCAATGTCGAGACTCTTTCGCCATGTCACGTGTAAAAATTAAGTGCTCTTACACTGCCAGCGAATCGAAGACAAACGTCACAAACAAGAACTTAGATACGGTTGCCTAGCGACATCAAATGCAGATGACGGCCTAATTTTGCTCAAAGAAGCGGCGTCTTAACCAAACGAAATTAGCTTTTGCCTAGAAGCGAGAAATAATTTATTGCCAAACCAGAAGCCAATTTTTCTTTTATGATTTTTAAAGTATAGAACTCAATTTGATCTGTACAACAATAATAAAGACTATGAATGACTGCTGCCAATGACAAAATAGCATTCAACACCTGAATTGCGGCCGGATAATAATAGCATTCGGATTACCTTACAAGCACAATCGACAAAGATAGCCTTTTGAATTGTTTTGTGCAGGTGCAGCTTGTCAAAACAACAGCTGCAATTCAAGCTTGAATTACTACCCGATTGATGCATGACACTAAACAGCACGTTTGACCAGACTGCCCTAGGTCGCCTACTTAGTGGCACGTCACTCACTATGAGTGACAATAATAAGTGACAATAATTAGGGCTATATGCGTGTTTCCTAACGTGGGGCCCATGCCCCACAATGTTAGGTTTAAACTGTTAGGTTTAAAGTTAGGACTAAAAACAATGGATTTTTACATGTGTTCTATTTTGAAAAT
>JAQIXU010002570.1:0-11564 GCA_034701245.1 Strigamia transsilvanica
AGAATAATTTTTCAAGTTTAGAATAATTTTTCAAGTTTAGAATAATTTTTCAAGTTTAGAATAATTTTTCAAGTTTAGAATAATTTTTCAAGTTTAAAATAACTTTTCAAGCTTGAAATACTTTTTTTTCTCTGCTAGACGCAATTGCTGTTGCATCATCTCCAATTGTTGTTGGATAATCTCCATTTCTCATTGTAAAAATACAATTTCTTTAACCTGCTGGTCGTTTCTGGTTTTCATGTACTCAAACATCATGCAGTCCACCTATATCGCATTTGGGTTGCAATTCATCCATTGGATTGGCACCAATATTGATGGAGGTGGCTGGAGTAGAGATGGCTGGAGTAGAGAGAGAAAAAGTTAGAAAGAAAGAAACGTCAATATGTATTCACTTTTTGGTCCTATTGGAGGGATAGCTACTTAAAGCAACTGAGAAACTTTCATGAAGTAAAAGAGAATCTAAATGCTCCCAGATTAAGAAAAGATGAAGTCGTCATCATGGAAAAACCAGGAAAAAACCATTTTTTCTGGCCTCTTGTTCGAATTACCCACGTACACCATGGTGCGGACAGGGTAGCAAGGGTTGTTAACGTCGTTGTTGTCTCTCACGATCTCCTGCGTCGTGATTGGCTGTTGAAGTTTTTGATTCTCAACCGAGTGTGCGGTTTAGGGTTTTTGGTACCGCTGATGTGAAATCTCATGTTATTTTTGTGATCCACGTTGGTTTTTGGCCCTAAGCTGTCAATTTCATTCCATTCTGTCAAGTTTTAATGTTTTTGTGTATTCAATGCATTTATTCATTTTCCTCCTAGTGTAACTAACTGTCGCTGTGTGGCACTACGCAAACAACGCTTTGCACATGCGCATGAGTCTTGTATTTAAGTTTTTACGTGTTTTATGCATGTTCTTCTTTGTTTTTAATGTCTAGAATAAACAGTTCGTTTATTTCTCTCAAGTTTGACTTTTATTTAATGTGTGCTTCCGAGTAAGCAGTCAACTTGTCCAAACCATCTAGTGGCTGCAGTTGGAACTGCTCATTTACAACTTGAGCAGCAAGCTGAGCATGACTAGGAGGCGACAATTTTTATGACCGCAATTGTACTAGGAAAATGCTACTTTTAGTTAATCGTGAATTACAACGACTTAAAATTAAATTTCAAAAGCACTTGGATAAAGGACAAATAATGCAAAGAAATGAAAATGACATCTTTTCAAAAATACTGGAGAATAATGTTTCAAACGTGTCTACTGGAACACTTGTCATTATGTTCAAACAGCAAATAAGAGCTGCAAAAGCCAAAAAAAATTGTGTAAAGTGTTTATTCATTGCAAAATAATACAGTTATATATTCAAGTAATGGCACCCGATTGGTGCGTTTGTTTAATCCGTGAATGTCACCCAGACGTACCTTTTGGCGCTTCGTGCGCCGCCAAGCGGGATGCTGTGGAACCAACAATATGAAAACGTGCATAAAAGGTTTTACACAAACACGACGTTTTATGCTTTTGTTACATTCTTCGTGTGCGTGTGCTTCCAAACATAATACTTTGTTTGCATATACTGTTGGGTTGTTTTAGGTGTTTGTGTTTTGGTTTGCATATACTGTAGGTAAGAACAGATATACTTTTTTGTTGGCTACATAATTTAAAATTCAATTTTTTTAATATGGTTCCTCATAAGATGTTGGTTACTAGTGTACTGGATGAACAAGTGTTAACTAAAATCCATAATATTTTAGATGAAACGATTGATATAAATGCGGAATGTTTTACATGTGTAAGAAGTGGAACTGGGTTTTGGAGTAAAGTTGCAATTGCTTTAAATTGTACAAACAAGTTAAATGTTAGAATGTCACTTTATAACCACTGGCGCAAGAAATTGAAATATATTTATACACTGATACCTCGCTTTACAGCCGCTCTTTATACGGCATTTCGCCATAACAGCCTTGTGCCATTATGGCTAAATTTCGATTTATGGCTAAATTTCGATTTATGGCCTAACATTTTCGATTTATGGCCAAAAAGTCGGGAAATTTCTTAACAAATCAGGGGGAACGGCCCCTGATTCGTTATACAGCATTTCGCTTTGCGGCCGACTTTCCAGGAATGTATCCCGGCCGTAAAGCGAGGTATGAGTGTAATAATAATGCAACTAATAATGAGCCCTTGAATGAGACAAACGATCTTCGTAATGTGCCCTTGAATGTGGCAAATGATTCCAATAATCTGCCCTTGAATGTGGCTTTATTTAATCATGTACTTGACATAGAATTGCAGGACCAGCCACTCTTGAGTGGAGATAGTTGCAAATTTTTATCGTTTAAGACTTTTTTGGCCCTCAGCACTTTTTTTTGTCAGTTTTACAAGTTAGTGTAGTTTTGAGTTGTTTTTTGGTGCAATTTTTGTGAGACTTATTGCCAACTTATGATTCTGTAAGATTTCGACGCACCATTCATACAGATCATACATACCTCTATTATATTTGTAATCTAATCAAGGATCATGATGTTTTTGAAAATAACTTCTATCCGTTATAGTTCAGTTGGCTATCGTTTTACACAGGTAATTTTAATTTAAACATATTTTTTTTATTTTATTGCCAGGTTTGGGACATCTGGTAACGCAGCTTCTGTTATGTTAATTGCTAGGAATTTTGGCATTGGTGATGGCAGAACTGTTAACATTTTTACACAACGGATAATTACAGCATTACTGTCTGTAGAAAACAAATTTATTTTTTGGCCATCAAGCGAAGAAAGACGGTCATTCAGCAATTATGTGACCAGTAAATGCATTCCGCTATGCATAGGTTTCGTTGATGGTACTCACGTTGCACTTGAAACAGCACCAAGGGATGACCCAATATCTTATTATAACAGAAAAAGATTTTATTCCTTGAATCTTCAGACTAAACGAAACAATTCTAAATGAACTGCGGTGGGTTCTGCTAACACTATCGGTGTTAGCAGAATTTACTGCAGCATTGACAGTTTTGAAGAAATGGAAGAAAACGAGTCGCTGGCTGAGCAATATCCAATTGAATACTAAAACAGTCTAACACCGACCGGATTGCCGCCCCACAAGTTAAGCCTGAAGTGTAGGGCATTGGTTGTTTTGCTTCGCAATTTGAACGTGAAGCATGGTCTGTGCAATGGCCCTCGGCTAATCGTGACTAGAATGCACGACAAGTATTTGTAAGCCGAGATTGTAACCGCAGCAGTGGCAGGACAAGTTGTGATTCCCAAACTTGAATTAAAACCATCTGACACGCCATTTCCGTTTTTTTTTTTATGCCGGCTTAAGTTTCCCATTCATTTAGTATTTGTCATGACCATCAATAAAGCTCAAAAACAGACATTTAAGAAAGTCGGATCGCTTCTAACCAAAATGCCAATAGGTACACAACTGTCAGAACTTATTTTCTTGTTTTCGAATTAAAAGTTGACAATTGCGATCCCACCAAGTTTAAAAATGAGTGTGCCTCAATGCGCAAGATGTATCAGGAGACAAAAACTTGAATAAAAGAAACTGGGCAAGGGGTGAAAGCAAATCATCCAGCATCATTTCCAGGTACACCTATACCTCGCTACACAGCCGCTCTTTATATGGCATTTCGCTATAACGGCCTTTTTTAATTATGGCCCTTTTTGATTTACGACACACAATGTTCGTTATAAGGCCAAAAAGTCGGGAAAATCCCGTGTACGTTCCCCTGATTCGTTATTAGGCTTTTCGCTATACGGCCAACTTTTCCAGAACATATCTAGGCCGTAAAGCGAGATATGAGTGTACTTGGATGGATGACTTACTGGAGATTCCAGTTGTTCTTTAGTCTTCTTTGATTTAAGGTACTGTTTCTAGGGCAGGAACATCTGCCATTCATCTCTAAGCGGGTTTTCTGTGCACTGGAAAAACCATGGTTTTTCCAGTTCATGGTGCAAATGCAAGGTTGTGTCTGCAAGAAAATTGACCCGGAGAACACTTCTTGCAGGGACTACCGTATTACCCCGCTTTAAACGACATGCCGCTATAAGTACATAGTATAAGTACACATAGTGACGTAACGGCGACAAAATGACCGGTCATTTCGTTGCCGTTACGTCGCTATGTATGACGTTCAGCGACGAAATGAGTTAAAAAATTACTAACGGGAATCGTGGAACCACGTGGTGGAAAGTGTTAGAAAGCAATGCAAAAAAGAAACCGCATAGCTCTTCAAAAATATAGGCAAAGTTTAAGGCAACAAACCCAAAAAACCAAACGAATACAACATGAACGAGACGTGTTGGTAAAAAAAAATAAATGAAATCAAATACACTCAACCCTCGTTATACGGCTTTAATGGACCGGCGCAACTCAATATATTTCTAATTAACTAATGTTTTACTTTATCTATTTATTTATTTAATTAATTACTTTTATTTTTCATTTATATTTCAGATATAGTGAAGAGGATGTGGTCCCTATTTTTATGTTTTGGACCAAGTTCTGGGATGTAGCCAGAGCATTGCAACATCGTACCAGCGATGTAATGGCGAGGTTTTTAAGGAACTTGTAGAATCTGGCAATTCTACGTCAGGCCCCACTAGTTCATTAAGTGATCCACAGTCGCCTCTACTAATTTGCCCGAATGCTGATGATGCAAGTTCGGATTTGGAAGAAGTTGATCCAGATAAAGTAGCGTCAACACCTTCTGTAGGCAGGAAGAAATTTAAGAATTTTAAAGATTCACTGGGGGAATCGAAAACATCCAATTCCAGCACTTCAAGTTTAGGGAAATTTAATCTTATGTACAAGGCTTGAATGTGGCAAATGATTCCAATAATCTGCCCTTAAATGTGGCTTTGTTTAATCATGTACTTGACATAGAATTGCAGGATAATGACTTAAATACTGATCCTTTCTTCCTTTATTCTGCACATTCATTCAATGAAGAAGGTGCAGGTAACAAAGTGTGCTTTAAATGTGGCATTCAAAGAAAAAGGCATTATTGTAACATGGTATATTGTGATGTTTGTAGCAAGTGGTTTCATTTTGAATGAATTGGTGAGAAAAGATCTCTATCAAAAGTACAAATGATTAGTACATATTGTTGCCCTGCCTGTGAAATAAAGCCTAATAAGATAATTGATTTCAGTGATCACTTATCATCCAATAACAATAATGCAAACTCAAATAAGATTGATTATGACCACTCCATAAGAAATCAATCGTCAGCAATTTTAAACCTTGCAATTATTGCAGCGGGTTGTATAAAAAACCACAGTACTGGAAACATGTTCAAAACTGTAGTCACAAGAAAGAAAAATCAGCAAAGTATTCAAACATGCTGTTAAGTGTCCCAGATGATGTGACACCTTAACTAATCAGTACAGTGTTAAGCAGTATGCATTCTGATAATGAATCACTGCTTATAAAACAAGATAAATTGATTTTACTGTACGGTTCTCGATTATATCACAAACATGGACATGAAAAGCACCTTCACCAATTTATTAGGAATAAAATGCGAGAACTTGGTCGCCTTATGATTCATGCCTCGTTCGACCAAGATCCAAGATTTTGCGCTTACTTATGAACTCTGCATGCTGAAAACGATTGATACAGCTTTTCCCAAACATTTTTATCAATTTGACACAATTTAAGAAACCTAAAAGGTGTAGCATAGTGAGGTAGGCAGAGAAACCACCCACAAAAACCCTACACTTTCCAAACTCATTGTTCAGCCACAATCTGCCAGAGGGCACAAAAACCAGTCAATGGCCATTGGTGGGCATCACCCTTGTTACAATGGTGCCGTGACCAGCCATTCATGAGTAGAGATTGTTGCAAATTTTTATCGTTTAAGACTTTTTTGGCCCTAAGCATTTTTTTTGTCAGTTTTACAAGTTAGTGTAGTTTTGAGTTGTTTTTTGGTGCGATTTTTGTGAGATTTATGATTGGCTTATTGTGCTTAGAAGTTTTAGGGTAGTTTTAAGCGTTTTTAAAATGGTTTTTGCCATTATTATTCGTTTTTGTTCCTAGGCAAACAAACACATGTGCGCTCGTTCGACCAAGATTCAAGATTTTGCGCTTAATTTTGAATTCTGCATTCTGAAACATTGGCAAATGACCCTTTGGATGAGGACAAGGTTTTCTGTGGTTTTCCCAGATCATGGTGCAAATGCAAGGTTGTGTCTGCAAGAAAATTGACCCGTAGAACACTTCTTGCAGGGACTACCGTATTACGCCGGTATAAACAATATGCCACAAGCACAATTTAATTAAGTCGAACGTTACGTCGGCGACGAAATGACCGGTCATTTCGTTGCCGTTACGTCGCTATGTGTGACGTTCAGCGACGAAATGAATTAAAAAATTACTTTATATTATTTTTTTTTCATGTCGCAACTCCTTTAGGACTTTGAAATAAGCCAGTGTCAGAGAACCTTGCTAGCCCTGATACATATGGTTTATTATTGGCATGATTTGCGCACCCCTAGTGAAGTTCACACGAGTAGACAAATGGGAGGTGGTTCCATAATGACTTGGAGAGCCCTTGCCCACGATGGAAAAGCTGATCTGGCAATTGTTGAAGTCGGATAAATTCAATCAAGTGCCATGCCTCATGAGCTGATCAGTTTCGCATTTGTGATTTAATAATATTTTGAATCTAGTTACTTAGAATTGTTTTGTATAATTATATAATTTTAGGTTTATACAAATTGTAATTATTTTTCACAATTCAAGGACAATTCAATGTGTGAACTAGGAGAAAAACAAGCTCAAAACACAATTGGTGTTATATGCAAGTCAGATATTTTCGCCAGTAGTATTTTTTTGGCAAGTGTGTGACCACATGGGGTCCAATACATAGAGTCCAACAACAATATTCTCTTTTGTATGTTGAATTAAATTGAAATTCAGAAATACAGCAATAGTTTAAGTTCCAAAAATGTAGATCCACCCTTGTGGTACTCACAACATTAATGCGAATATCGGTGGCAGCAGTAGCTGAATGCACAGGTGCATGCAACAGTGTTAGCACATCGTATGTTTCTTCGTTTAAAAAATCAACATCACTAACAATATTAAGATGGAATTAAAATAATTTTAAATCATGTATTTTGATGTAGAATAAGAATGTACATTGACCCGCAGAACACTTCTTGCAGAGACTACCGTATTACCCCGCTTTAAACGGCATGCCGCTATAAGTACAATTTAATTAACTCGAACATCACATATAGCGACGTAACGGCGACAAAATGACCGGTCATTTCGTTGCCGTTACGTCGCTATGTATGACGTTCAGCAACGAAATGAGTTGAAAAATTACTTTATATTATTTTTTTTTCATGTCGCAACTCCTTTAAGGCTTTGAGGGTTTGGAGGAACAATTTCGGGAATCGTGGAACCACGTGGTAAGAGGTGTTTCAAAGCAATGCGAAAAAAAAAACCGCCTAGCTCTTCAAAAATATAGGCAAACCTTAAGGCAACAAATCCAAAAAACCAAATGAATAGAACATGAACGAGACGTGATGGTAAAAAAAAATAAATGAAATCAAATACACTCAACCTCGTTATACGGCTTTAATGGACCGGCGCAATTCAATATATTTCTAATTAACTAATGTTTTACTATATCTATTTATTTATTTAATTAATTACTTTTATTTTTCATTTATATTTCAGATATAGTGAAGAGGATGTGGTCCCTATTTTTATGTTTTGGACCAAGTTCTGGGATGTAGCCAGAGCATTGCAACATCGTACCAGCGATGTAATGGCGAGGTTTTTAAGGAACTTGTAGAATCTGGCAATTCCACGTCAGGCCCCACTAGTACATTAAGTGATCCACAGTCGCCTCTACTAATTTGCCCGAATGCTGATGATGCAAGTTCGGATTTGAAAGAAGTTGATCCAGATAAAGTTGCATCAACACCTTCTGAAGTCAAAACCACAACTTACAAAAAGCCACAAGGAAAACAGACTAGCCTGGGCCAGAAATATCATGAATTGGACTCACCAATGGCAATCAGTAGTATTTTATGACGAAAAAAAGTGGAACCTTGCCAGCCCTGATAGATATGGTTTATTATTGGCATGATTTGCGCATGAATACACTTTTTCACGTAATAAGATTTCTGATTGCTTAAAGAAAGTAAAAAAAATTGCGACGGGAGTGCAAAGCATGTTATTACACAATGATATAATTTTTTCACTCTTGTTTACAAATGTAGTTGCAGATTTGCAACTTTTAACAAATGTGTGGGGTGATTAATTTTGTAAATTGGATCCAATTATCTGTGTTGATGTTGATAATTAGCATTTCCACAAAGTGGCGTACTAATTTATCGCGCTAAGGATTTTGAGAGTTGGTCAGACATAGGCCAACCCCACAGCATTGGGTTTCTTGTCCATTGGAGTAGTCGTCCTTGCCCGCACAGACACACAGCTAGGGCCCAGGATGCACCACAAGAGATCAGCTGATGCTGAAAGAAGGACATTTAAGTGAGAACCTTACAGACAGTTCATCAGATGCCAAGCCAGAGAGAGGACGTGGCTAGAGACATCGGAGATGAGCAGAAACAAGATCCCTAGTGTGGCCTATCAACAATGAAGACACAAACTGATTATGAACGAGTACTTGGCATGTTTAATTTAGTTACCGTCTGAATTAGATTAGAACTGTTTCCGCTCTGTGGGCTGCGTCCCTGATGACCACATAAAAAGGCTGATCATAAACTTAATTCATCACAACTGGCTGAATTAATTAAAATGACATTCATAAAGCAATTTATAACTTCTGTGGTGAAAATCTCGAGAGGTGGTCTTTCCAAAAACTTTTAAGTCTCGGCTTTCGGATCCAGTTTTCTTCTTTTATTGTTGCTTAGCATGTAATAAGCAAGGCACAGAGTGTAGTTAATTGTAATTGCTTTTCATATTTTATTCTTAATTAAAGACAATTTATCTTTTTTTCCACGCCCACACAGGCGATTAGACCCCCACAACAACGAAAACGATCACGCAACACTAGCAACTAAAAAGACAATGTCAACAAAAGAAATTTCAGCCTGCATTCTCCCTCGTGTCTCTCATACAACTATTTGGCAAAGTTTAAAAAGCAATAACAATGCCAAATTCATGAAAATGAAGTCAAAACCACAACTTACAAAAAGCCACAAGGAAAACAGACTAGCCTGGGCCAGAAGTATCATGAATTGGACTCACGAATGGCAATCGGTAGTATTTTCTGACGAGAAAAAGTGGGAACCTCGAAGGCCCTGTTAGATATGGTTACTATTGGCATGATTTGCACACCCCTAGTGAAGTTCGCATGAGTAGACAAATGGGAGGTGGCTCCGTAATGACTTGAGGAGTCTTTGCCCATGATGGAAAACTGATCTGGCAATTGTTGAAGGTCGGATGGATTTTAATCAAGTATCGACAAATGCTATACGATTATCCTATCCCATTTGGTCCACTTATTGGAGGTGCACAATGGAAGTATCAACAAGACAACGCGCCTATTCACGTGTCTAAATCAACAAAAGAATGGTTTCAATGTGAAAAAAATTAGTTTCATTGATTGGCCATCAAAGAGTCCCGATATGAACCCAATTGAGAAGATTTGGGGGATGATGGCTCAGATGGGACAAATTAATGCCAGCAAAATTCCAAAAGTTGGTTCAGTCGATGCCAGACAGAGTTTTTTTCTCTCATAAAATCAAATATTAGGTTTCTTTTTCATCATTTTTCTGATGTGTTCCTACATTTTTGTGACAGCAAAATAAGCCAAAAATTTGATTTTCCTGTATGATTTAAACTTTCTAAATATTATTTACTATAATTTGTTTTGGAACCATTAGTGTTTTTTTTTTTAATTTTTTAGATCGTTAATAATAAAAATAATCGTTAAATTAATAAATTAAAGATTAATTAATAATTATGATTTCATTTATCTAGAGAAGTGTTGTTTTGCCACTCGCAACCGGGTTTTTCTCCTAAAATTTCATCCAGGAAATATAAAAATGTTGAAATTACAATTTAAGATTGATTTGACAAATTTGTATAAAATTGTTAACAAGTGTTTCTAGATTGTAAAAATAATAAAATACATAAATTTCTATTTTTGGTTTGCAAATAACTTGACAATTACTACTGTTTTTATACTTTTGAAATGCACAGTAAATGCCACATTCATGTAGGGAATGTGGTCTTACAGTACAAATAAAATGTAAATGCCACATTCATGTGGAGGAATGCGGTCTTACAATACAACTAGAAACAATGACAGAAATTTGCAAATGACCAGAGCTCTCTTCTGGTTCCACTGAGACAAGTCATGTGCTCAGTTTATCCAGGGGTGACCACGTGGAGGTAGAGAGTTGGATTTGACACCCCCTAATAAAAATCATCCATGAATAAACATGGTGCAACTCAAGATCAGTAACTCTAAAAAATTATAAAACTAAAAGCAAGCATGAAAAAATCGAATCAGTCATCAACTAAAAAACGCTTTTTAAAATTTAAATGGTGATGTCCCATAATCCAGCATATAGATTGAATGATCCTTTTTTTTTTATTTTAAATTTTTTTTTTGATTATTCCCCATTTCAAGTCTTCACTCAACTTCACGGTTTTTACTCATACAACCAGTTTTTAACCGTTCAAATGTTTTTTGCATTGTGATATTGTGAAAACTTTTAATTTTTTCCCTCATTTTTAACAGTTTTACTCGGTTTTCCGCCCACTTCACAATTTCTCAATGAAGAAAGGGTTGAAATGTTTAAAAAGTGGTTGAATTTGTGTAAAAACGTGTTAAAATTGGTTGAAATGAGTAAAAATTTAAAATGGTGAAACATGATAAATCGAAACAAAATCGTCATTCGTTTTTTTTATTTTCACCGAAAGGATTATACCCATTTCGCCGAAAACTATAATCCGGATTACAATTCGACGAAACGCATATAAATCAGTTTAAATATGGAATCTTTACTAAAATTGTTTAAATTTTAATCTCAAAATAACTTACGTCGTTTTTTCCCGAACACTTCGTCAAATCATGATTCCAATTACATACATTAAAACGGACGGCCACTAAATATAACTGTAAATAATGAGAACAAAATTGAAGTTAAAATGTATCATATCAGACTTTGATACCACAGAATAATTCTGCGACGTCACCACCACCACGATGCAGCTTCTATTGTGTACGGGGTCCACAGGAGGAAACACACCACTTCTATGCTCGGTAGAGAACAAATCTTCCATGTTTTTATATTAAGGAAACGATAATTTTAAAAAAAGTAGAGAAGAGTAACAGACAGAAATAAGATTCTGGAATTAGAAAATTAATCCATTAATAATAATCCATAATCCAATAAATTTATTAGATTAATCTTACGAATCAACTAACAAATTGCGGATTTTTATTTTCTATGTACGGTGGTCTAGAGGAGCAATAAATTTCCTAGCCCCAAATACATCAATAAATGTGGATAATGCAAGATGCCATACCTGCAAGAAGGCAAAGCAGTGGTTTGAAACAAACAACATTGAGGTCCTGGAGTGGC